>JBBPBX010012698.1:0-33000 GCA_038048925.1 Garcialebias charrua | reverse complement strand
ACACACACACACACACACACAGGTAGTCCTTGGGTTACGACGGTCTCAAGTTATGACGTTTCGTGGTTATGTCACGCATCTCATTAAAAATATATATATGTATACTGTATATATATTTTGAAAAGCCAGTTCCGGTTGTACTTCCTGTTTGACGGTAGAAGTAGCAGTAGCTTGACGCAGCGGAAAAACACAGAGAGAGACCCGCTCTGGACCCAGTTTCATGATAGAAACAGCAAAGCAGTGGAGGTGGAGACCTTACTGGACAGAGGTTGACAGCGGTTTTACAACGGAATATGGCAGATTGACCGAGCTGACGGCGGTTTTACGTCGTAAACAAAAGGTGCACGGAGGTGGACGGGTGGACGGTGTCACCAGCCGGCAGAAACAGCGAGCTGGACCAGAGGTGCAACAAGCTAACATGCTAACTGACTTGCTGTAAACGCTGTGGACTGCATGAAGCAACAGGAAGCTGCAGAGTTTGGAGGTGCAACGAGCTAACATGCTAAAAGAAGGAGGAAGGCTTCACCAGCTCCCAGTAAGACATTAACTCTTTTTTTCCCTTCATTATGGCTCCAAATGTACTGTATGTGTTTTTTGATAATTATGTAGGGTACTGTGTTAGGATAGGTGGGAGTGGTGGCGCAAAGGTTAAGAAGGTGCGCTTGTGATCGGAAGGTCGCCGGTTCAAGCCCCGGTACCGACAACATCAAAGATGTGGGTGGGATAAGTGAAGCGGTCACACTTGTATCCACCCTCATCTGCCCCACTCTGGGCCCTTGAGCAAGGCCCTTAACCCCCACATCTGCTCCCCCGGGAACCCTAGATATCAGCTCTCTGCTCCACACAGAGGGCTGTGGTTGCTCGGTGGTCTGTGGTTGTGTCAGGAAGGGCATCCGGCGTAAAAACAACTGCCAAATCTTCATGCGACCAGTTCGCTGTGGCGACCCCTAACGCAGGGAATAAAGCCGAAAGAAGAAAAAAAAAAAAAAAAACTGTGTTAGGATAGGCCGATACTTACATGAGAAACCGATTTTTACCAATTTTTTTGTTTGTAGTTTTAACAACAATTGTCTAAACTTAATTTATATTTCAGAGCACTACCTCTTGGCCAGTTAAAACGAGTTTGTATTGTTTCTAGGATATTGTTCAAGGGTATGTTTTTCTATAAAATAAATTGGAAAACTGAAGGTGCATTGTGACCTTATAACACCCGATAGTCAGTGTCGCTTATAAAACTAAATCGGTATCGGCCAAAATCGGAATTGGCAGGTCAGGCTTTTTAGAGATCGTGATTGGCCAGAAAGCTGAAATCGGTGCACCCCTAGTAGACAGCAATTTACATCCAAATGGAGCAACATTGAGTTAAACCATATTTTGTCAGTAAATTAAAGTAAAGCGTAAAGCCAAAGTCTGTGCAGTCGGGCTTTGATGTTGACAGGAAGGATAATTTAGGAATAGCCTATTTTCTTTGCTCCAGAACCAAACTTAAGACAAAACATTCATGTTTTTTTATTTTTTATTTATTTTTTTCTGTGCGAAGGAAAGAGGTGTACAAGTCAGGGCAGTCAAGAAAAATGAGTTTTCTTCCATTGATTGTTTTCTGAGAAGGAGCCCTCCTTCTTCTTGACTTGAGTCAAAGAGGGGATTTGTTCCAACCTGTAAAAGGAATTGAGCTTGGCGAGGAGGACAGAGGTAAACTCGCTCCAAATATGGGCACTGAGTGTGCCAGTCATGTCCCACCCACCCAGTGCACATGCGCGTGCACACACACTTTGCTTCATTGGAAGCAGGAAGGAATTCCTCTCTGCTCTTGAACTTGCCGATTAACAAACTTGGATGTTTTGAGCCAAAATTATTTTCAATGTCAGGAAAATGGTGACTGTTCAAGGAATGTTTAGAGCTCATCTTTTAGTTGAAGAATTTAAATATGTCTGATTTTGTGAACAGAAGAAACAAAGCTGCAAGGAAGTTGACTCAGCATCTGGATGATGAGCTGCACATTTCCAGGGCTTGTTCTCCAGAAGTGGTACTTTACAGTTTGAAACACATCATGCACCTCCTGTTGTTCAGGGCCATGCAGAGCAAAGCTTGCTAACAGATGATGTCTTAAGTACAGTGGCCCTGAGGTTTAAGTGGCCAAAACATTTGAAAAAAAGATAAAACACAACAACAGTTGAAAAAACATAATCACATTTGGAAAAAAGTTATCACTTTTGAAGAAAAAAAAAACTGAATTACATTAAGTCGAAGCGGAAGTGGCCAAAGCAGAAGTGTCCGGAATCACATTTGAAGAAAAAAAAACAGAATTACTAAAACGGAATTACATTAAGCCAAAGCAGAAGTGGCCAAAACGGAAGTGGTCGGAATCACATTTGGAAATAATGGAATTACATTTAAAAAAAAGAATTACATTAAGCCAAACCACCTTAAGGCCACTGTAGTTTTATTTTAATGAAGTTTTAAACATTTTTATTTAAAAAAAACACAACACCCCACCGGTTTTTCTTAATGTAATTCCATTTTTTCAAATATAATTCCATTTATTTCAAATGTGATTCCAGCCACTTCCACTTTGGCCACTTCCGCTTTGGTTTAATGTAATTCTGTTTTTTCAAATGCAATTACAAGTACAGTAGTCCCCGACTTACGAACGAGTTCCGGACCTACGGGCCGTTAGTAACCCGATTTTGACGTAAGTCGGGGACCACTCGAGCCGTCACTTATACACGTACATGTACGGTACTGTACAGTTACCAAGCACGTTGCCTATCCTAACACAGTGTAGTACATAATTATCAAAAAACAGACATTACATTTTTAACCTTAATAAAATTATAATTTCTTACTTTGAGCTGGTCAAGCTTGTCTCCGTCTTTAGCATGTTAGCTCTTGCACGTCTGAGCTCCGCAGCTTCGTGCTGCTCTACACGGTCCAAACTGTTTACAGGAAGAACTTTTAGCATGTTAACTCTATACATTTGGAGCCAGAAAGAGTTAATAACTTACTGAAAGCCGTTTCTCCGCGGTGTCCGTCCATCCAAAACAAGCAGCTGCCCGTTAGCGTTAGCCCCGCCATTAGCTGCGCCTGTTAGCCCATCCAAAAGGCTGTCGGCGCTGTTTCTCCGCGTTTTAGCATGTTAGCTTCTCTGTTAGCTCGGTGTCCCCTGACATCTTAGGCTGCCAAGCGGACATCGAGGCGAGCTCCCAGTCGCAGATGGCCTCTCCGCCGCCCGTCGGCTCAGTGTCACCGGTGGGGGTCCGCGTTAGCATCTTAGCTCCGCCATTAGCTGCGCGTTAGCCCATCCCATGAGCTGGTGGTGTCGGCCGGCGTGGTGGGATGCAGCGGAGTGATCGGCGGCTGCTGCTCCGGGCCTGAGACGTCCACAGAGTTCACCGAGCGTTTTCCAGCTCATTTTTCCGTATAAGGCAACCTCTTATCGGACACACAGTCCTCCAAAGCAGGCTGTAGAGGCTGGAACTAACCGAAGGTAACCACAAAATGGCGGAGGCGGCATTTCCGGAAACCGCCGGAAACTTCACAAATAGGCTTAAAAATTATAATTATAATTGTACTTTATTTATAAAACCATTTAAAACAACCACAGCTGCAACAAAGTGCTGTACACATAAAATAAAGAACATTTAAACACATAAACTTTTTTTATTTTTTTATATTTCATATTTTTATTAATATGATGCGTTCGTAAGTCTGAGTTGCCATAAGTCGAGGGCGCCGTAAGTCGAGGACTACCTGTATTAGTGTATTTATTGTACTGACCTTATTTCCCCCTTTTCTTCCAGTTGAATTGGCCAAACTGTAATACTGGGAGTCAGCAAGATTTTATTTGTTCATGATTTACTTTAAAAATATAATTTTCTATGCATAACTTAAGTTTTGAAATGATTAACACAGAGAAGCATTTACAAATGAGCACATGGTGGATTCTCCCAGATTGCTCCTTTACTAATCACACTTCCTCTTCTGATGTATCAGCTAGGGGTCTAATTTTATCAGCTTTGCCTCGTCTCAACCATTCAGGTGCTTTGGTCGAAAATGAAACTTTCAATTCTTGTTTTTTATTGTCACTTCTGTTTTTACTTGTTTTTCATGAACAATAATAAATATATATGAACAAATAGTTCAGTACACATACGTGTATACTTTTCTTTTATATGTCCATAATATGGTTTTTTTTCTTCTTTTTTTTTATAGCTTGTGATTTTTTTTACTCCTGGCTTTTACTCAGTTTTTTTTTTCTGGTCTTTGTCCTATTGCTGCGGTAACAGCAGAATTTTGATTGCATGAGTCATTCTCCAAAGTTGTTTCAAATGAAAAATACTTGAAAGATGATAAACTAAATGTACTTACCGTATTTTCCGCCGTACATGTCGCACCGCCCCAATAAGTCACATCAGTCCAAAAATGTCTAATAAAGTGGAAAAATACACAAATACTGTACACTGCTTCGCCGTATTGTAAATGAGTCCCTGAGGCTCAATAGGATTAACCTGTATAAATAAAGGTTGAATGAATAAGTCACATCTATTATGCGTCACTACTGACAGATCGCGTTTGTTACGCGTCACTGCTGACAACCCAGAAATTATGGGCCGGTGTTGTGCCAAAAACCAAATGGCTGCCAATTGGCAGCCGCGGAAGCGTGCACGGGAGGACTTTAACAAAAATTTAACAAGATTAACCCTTAAAAACGATTTGCTTGAAATTATTGCAAAGGTGTGTCTCAGTCTAACTTTTGCTTAATAAATGCACTTTGACGGTCAAATCAGCCGCATTTCAAAAGCCAATATGCAGAAGTGTGTAGAGGCATGACGCATTGTGCATTTCTTCGAAATTTAACAAGATAACGACCTAAAAACAATTATTTGCTCAACTTTATAGTAAATGTACGTCTCAGTTGAACTTTTGCTTAAAAGAACTTTAAAGGTCAAACCAACTGTATTTCAAAAGTACTTGCTGCCTCGGTGCTCCGGGAGCATGCTCTGAGGTAGGAAATCAGGAAGGAAAAACGTTGCGCATTTCTGCAAAATTGAACAAGACAACACCCAAAACAATTTTTTGTTCGACATTATAGTAAAAGTGTGTCTCAGTTGGAACTTTTACTTAAAAAATGTACTTCAAAGGTCAAATCAGCTGCATTTCACCGGGGCAGCACAGCAAAATTAAGCGGGTTTGACAGTTGCTCCAGGTGAGCTGGACGAAGGTGGCAGGCTATGGCAAGCCAGTTGTCATTTATAGTCACTTTTACCTATTACATGACAAAACGGCATGTCATACTACTTGAGTGCCATCTAGCGGCTAAAAATGGTAGTGTTCAATATTTTCAGTCAGAATGAATGAAAACAGCCAAAAGTGGGTTTATAAATATGGGAAAAATCCATAAATAAGTTGCTTCGGTGTATAAGTCGCAGGGCATGCAAATTATGCACAAAAAAAGCGAGTTATAGGTCGAAAAATATGGTAATTGTTGGTCCGTGCATCGGCTCGCTCTTACCAGTCTGTTGACCGCAGAGAAAAACAAAGACGACAAAAAAAAAAAAAGTTTAAAAGGTTTACTACTATTACAAACTAAACTGCATGTAGTTATGAGGCGAGGGACCGGCTTTCTTTGACGTGTTAATTGTGGGCTTGTTGGAGAACACAGAAGCCTGGTGAAAGAGGAGATGCATATTGATCCATGGATAAATTAAGAAGCAAAAACAAACTGTCCAGACATTGCTTTGTAGCCACAGGCTCGCTTGAGTCAGTGTAATCGATTGACAGCACTAATAGATGAATTAATGAAAGACTGCATTTATTGTGCGTTGTTTTATTTAGCAAGCTCATTGTAATACAAAAAGATATTTGCATACTGGCATGAAAAGTCCAGAAACGCTCTGCTCAACCATCCTATGTTCTTTATAGGATTGTAACATCTCTAGAAGGATGATTTTATCTTGGGATAGTTTAATGGTGACTAAGAAAAATGACTAACTGGTGTAAGATATGAGGAGGAAATGGGCTTGACTACTTGCCGGGTCATTTGGAGGAAAAAAGCTGTGCGAGCACATCACTGAACAGACATATGTGTGAGAGCACATGCTCCAGTGGTGCACCACGATTTCCTGTTAACTCCTCGTTGACTGATGGGACCAAACCACAAAGGGGTGAAGGGCTTTATCTGCCTGTAATGATGAAGTGAAACCAGACTTACAGTAGCCGTGTTTCCATCAAGGTTTCTAGATGCGCATTTTGAAGCATCGCATCAGAAAAGCTTAATGGAAACGGCATAATTCGAGTTAACTTCCTCTAATTCGCTCTAAAGTTGATACGCTCGCTTGAGGTGGTTTTTGGGGGGTCGAAACAGAGCTGATGCGCAAAACGACAGATGGAAACAGATTTGCCGACTCAGTTCTGCCGTAGCGAACATTCACGTCATGTGACTGATCAGCTGTTTCCGCTCCGGACAACATGTAACATCGCTAAAACTAGTTGGCATGACAGAATAAATACAACTTGCCCGATAGCAACACATACCTGAAATATTCTCTCCATTTTGACGAGATGTGTGGCCGGGTTCTGTTTTCAACCGCTACTTCCTGTTTACTGTAGACATGCGTAACGCTGACGTCTGACGTAATGACGCTGACGTCTGACGTAATGACGCTGTGCGTGGCCTGGTAGATGCAATTCAAGCCAGTTGATGGAAACACTTCTGCTTCGCATTAATTTGTATTTACATATTTGCGAGATTTCAAAAATTTGCTCAAAATTCGAAATGAAAATGGATGGAAACACGGTTATTGTATAGATTATAGAACAATGTATACGTCACTGTGGTTATTGTTTCCTTTGTTGAAGCTAAAAGAAGTACTGACCTGTCTGCTTGAGAGAAAAACCTTTCAGTCGATCCACATATTGTGTTTACACTCTCCAATAGGAAGCCAGTCGTATTTGTGTATTTCTTATTTGAAGAGCTAAGAGACTGTTGTTTAGGCAGTCCAGTGCGACTGGGTCACGTGCCCCCTGCAGTCTGTTATACCAAGTGGACTGTGGAGCTTGGTTGTGCTTGTTGGCCGAATGACAGGTGTGTGGGTGGGTGCACATCTTTATGCACATGTGTGCCACTTACCCTTTTAGACTCTTAGTGTCCATAGCGCTATCAATAATGCAGCTGCTAACTCAATCCGCGCTTTCGCTGCCATTAAAAATGCATCTGCCTCCCAGAGTTGTCTCTGTTCCCTCCCAGGTCCCATATGCTCTCACTGTCCAACACAATGACATGCTGGATGCAACCAAGACCAGAACTTTGTTTAATTACCATATTTTCTGGTGTATAGGTCGCACCGGTGTATAGGTCGCATTGTCCAATTATCACCAATAGATTGGAAAAACCCCTAGATAGGTTGCACCGGTGTATAGGTCGCACCTACGTTTAGCTCTGCTGCAAATGTCTGCCACAGGAGTGCACAGCAAGGCTTTAAAGAAGATTAACACTTAAAAACAATTATTTGTTTGATAAAAATTATAGCAAATATGTGTCTGAGCTGAACTTTTCCTTAATAAATGAACATAATTGTGTGCTCTAAGATTCATAACTGGCTGTGATTATCGTACCCACCACTGCACCCTGTATTCACTGGTTAACTGGACATCATTAACCTCACGCAGACTCTTCCACTGGTACATTTTCATCTTTAAATCACTTCTCGGTCTGCTGCCCTCATACATCTCCTCCTACATGTCTTTACGTGAGTGCAGCTACAGTGTGCGCTCTCAGGACATGATTACCTGCAGTGTTCCGTCAGTGAGGACTGAACTTGGAAAAAGGGCCTTCTCCTACTCTGCTCCTGCTTCCTGGAATATCTTACAAAAAGATTTGAAGCTCTCGGCCCTGACCTCCCTAAATGGTTTTAAAAATCTTTTGGAAACCTGGCAAAAACCATTGCAGATATGTTCCTGTTTTTGATTTTGTACATCTACCTTGTGGTGTTTTGCTAGTTTTGATACTTTGCATTTCACTTTCTATTTCTCTCCTACGTTTTTTTTTTTCTGTTTGTTGTTTAAGGAAATTCTACCATTGCTGTTCATCATTCTTTAGTTTGTAGCAGGTCACTTTTGTAAATGAGCCCTCGAGGCTCAATGAGATTTATCTGACTAAATAAAGGTTGAATGAAAATGAGCTGGATTTAAAAATTTGTTTCGCCGAAAGTGATAACAAGCCATATATAGGTTGCACCGGTGTATAGGTCGCAGGCCTTGAAAAAACCATAAAGAGGTGCGACCTATACACCGGAAAATACGGTAGTTCATCTTAAGGGTTTTAACCTGCCTGTGGTGACGGATGAGCCAGCTGGTATTTGGTGCCTCTGGGAAAGTTTACTTATTTTTCTTTAAATATTTTGCAAACTGGATTTTTTAAATTAATGCTTATCAGAAGGTTTAACCTAAACTGCTGAATAAAATCTTATCCACAGATCCAATTTATTATTATTTTTGACTGCAAAGTGTTTAGGAATGAAAAATAAATGGATGTGTGTGGGGGGTAACGTGAACTTGGCGGGAGGCAGAGAAACTGATTAAGACTGAACTCTGGTTCTCCTTTCAAACCCTGTAGATGGGCTAGTGTGCACAAGGTCACTTGAGGACAGTGGCATGGAAATGATTTGAATTCTATAAAAAGCTTCTTGAATATTTGGACGCACTGCGTTTTGCTGAGTAAAAATGTAAACGCACTTGACCTCAGTCTTCTCAAAGAGCAGCGAGCCCTGAAGCTGAACTAGAAAGGGAATGTGAGACAGGAAGTACTGCTGCTTTTTGTGATGTGTAATGTGAATTTAAATAAACTGTAAATCAGCTGAAACGTACGTCAGCACTGTTGAATCAACTCCCTGTAGACTCACATTTACAACTTCAGTAAATTAATTATTGATCTCTTGTGTTGCGTTCAAAACTTCTGTGTGAATCTTTTTATCTGTTGCTGCTGTTACACTTGAATTTCCCATCCGCGTGGAACAATACAGGCTGTTTCTATTCTATTCTATTCTAACTTAAATTGATAATAAAAAGGAAATATTTTTATATTTGTCTTCCTTACTCCCATACTTTCTTCCAGACATAAGACACTGTGCACGTCTTATCAGTGCTGGGCAGCGCTAATCCAAAAATCTGTTCCGCTATTTCTAAAGTGCTTATTAATTTATTTAGGTCCGCAATTTCAAAAGCGCTTATGTATTAGGAAAACGAGCGGAAGCTAATTTTAAAAGCTCTAAAGTGCAAATGGCGAACTACTTTTTTAAATCCAGCAGATTTGACCATTTCGTGAAACAGTTAAGCTCAGGAACCCTTGTGCTATAAAGTCAGCTAAGAAATATATATTTTTAAGTGTTTATTTAGCTAAATTTAAAGAAATAAAGCCGTCCCACCCGCCCGCATGAAATGGCAAACTACTTTTTAAAATCCAGCAGATTTGACCATTTCGTGAAACGGTTAAGCTCAGGAACCCTTGTGCTATAAAGTCAGCTAAGAAATATATTTTTTCTCAGCAAAGAAATAATTGTTTTTACCGTGTTTTCTTGTAAAGTAATGGTGTGATCACACCGAACAGCGTTTCAACTTCCAAAAAGCTAGTCACGCACGCAAGTGGACGCACTTGTGAATGCAGCGTGTCCAGACCTGAACGCCAAAACGCGAAACTGCTGCTGGGTGTGTGGGAGGAGCTTACCGGTATACCGAGTCCTCACTGCACTCCGCCAGGCGAGGAGCTTTTTATTTCTGTCTCTGTGGAGCAGACTTGACTGGTCGTGAAGGACTTGTCGCGAACACACAGCTACAATGAGTTTCTCTTCCATAGTCCATGACTCCGCGGGTTTTTTCTGTGTCCCACAAACAATACGTCACATAGTTGCGCAATCGTTTCCGCGTCACTGGTTTCCGCGTCACATAGGGACTCTCCCCTGACCCCCTCTCTTCTCCCCCCGACTCTCCCTGATCAACCAATCAGGGAGAGTTGAACGGCGTTTGAACGTTTGAACGGCGAAATCTTCAGCATGGTCAAGGAGTGCTTTGGAGGCTGACGCGGGTTCACGTGCACGGAAAAACGCTTTCCAGCACGCTCAACACGCACGTGACGTGACGCCCGACGCCAAGACGCGGCTGGAAGCGCGTCCCCCATTGACTTTGCATGTAAGCTGAACGCTCCTGCCGTTGAAACGCTGTTCGGTGTGATCACACCATTAGTCCTTCGTGCGGGCTCGCTTCTGTGGCCGCCATTTTGAGCAGGGCAAATGAGGCGCTGACGCGTCGCGTAGCGGTGATGCATAACAGGTACATGTAATGGCCAATAGGGCCCCTTAGGGCGGGCCCCGCTCTTAAATCAACTGGACGACTGCTCACGGACCACATCCGGCGCTGACCCGATGTGGTCCGTGAGCAGTCATCCGGTTGATTTAAGAGCCCGTAAATAAGTTTTTTAGTTTTTACTGATAGATAATTAGTTATTAGCGGTACTGCATTTTAAATAGAATTAGCGCAAATCTGCTTATGAATTATAAAAATTAGTAAATTCGCTATAGCGCTAACAAATTGTTTAGGTCCGCTATTAGCGGATTAGCGCTTTAGCGGGCTGGTGCCCACCTATGCGTTTTATATAGTGCCTTTCTGTCTAGTCAATACTATACTATAATAATAATATACTAGGGATCTGCAACCTTTACGATCAAAAGAGCCATTTCTGTCCCTTCGTTCACTAAATTAAATGTGGCCGGTGCCACAGTACCTGCTACAACTGGGATTCTCAACGGGTGGCCCACAGTCCACTTTAAATTTGTTGGAGGGCACTTTTCTGGACAGTAAAGGTGATTTTATAAAATAAAAATATCTGATGATTACCGGTATTAACATTTATTGATATTTTTACATTCTGACAAAATAAACAAGTTAACTATGCATTCTTGTGATTTAAAAAAAAAAAAAATTATTGTAGAATTTTTTTATCCTACTTTGAAGAAATAAAGCATCAAGTGAAAGTGAGTATGATTTACTACTTGTAATGTTTCTAGTATTCATATATTTGCAAAATAAATTACAGTACAGGAAAACTGCTAAAACCAGCCCTTTTAGTTGTTGTTCTAACAACCAATAAAATTCAGTTTTATTTCAGTCTTGGTCAAAGCTTGAAAGATCCGCTGCAGAGGGACCAAAGACCCGCATGTGGCTCCAGAGTCGCAGGTTGCAGACCCCTGCTATATACTTAAAGCTCTTTACACTACAATCTGTGCCTTCATTTACCCATTCATACAGCACTCTACTAGATCTATACAAAGAGTAATCGGTGCATTATCACATTCATGCACCATTCAACACGTGACTGCTGGTGGAATCAAACCTCCTTTTTTCCCATTGGAGGACGACTGCTCCAACCACTCAGCCACAGCTGCCCAATATGTGTTAAGGACACAGGGAATGTACTAAACTCATAGTTCACAGAAAAAATAAAATAAAAGTTCTTATTGAACCCTCACAGAAAAGTGTTTGTTGCTTATATACAGTACTGCACTTGCACACAAAACAAAAACATCAAATTTAAATTCGTCTGCATTTTGAACGTCTGAACTGCTGCCACTAGTTTCATTGACATTTTCCTGTCAGCCTTGTTGGAAGTATTCCCAACAGAGCTTCTCTGCTCAGGAACATTTATGTGACTAAACAGTTAAACATTTTCTGGTTTGGATCCTGCCTTCAAATTCCTAATGCATATTAAAACTGTAAATAAAAAAAGTAAAAAAGCCTTTCATTAACTTGGTGGTTTAGTGAGCCAGGAAAGCCAGGGAGCATTTTAAAGTGACTACAGACTGAATTTAAAAGCTGTCGGCTTGTAGGAAAATGTGTGGTGTGTGTGTTTCTGCAGGCATGGATTGTTCAGACTGGAGCAGGCCTTATTAGGCTGTGTAGGCTGCAGGAAGTGGGCTGTGTCTTTGGTGGTCTGTCACAGGAAGTAGCAGATTGTATCATGGGTGGGCAGATGGAGGGAGGAGTGGAATGGATGGATTAGGGGGCTGCAGGGAGAGTTTGAGAGGCAAATTAGGGGAGGAGGGGGAGCAATTATAAAAAAAATTGAATGGACAGTTGGCCACACCTGCTTCTCTGCCCACCTTATTATTCATATTCGTTTCCAGTTAATAAATCCCCTAAACCTAATGTTTTGCGTGGAGGTTTTTTAGATGGAGCTGTTTTGCATAACTGTAGTGAGAATTAGGGATGGGGCCGATCCGATCCAGTATCGGTATCGGTATCCGATACCAGCATAATGTAAGTATCGGATATTGGATCCAACCTGCCGATATTTCCGATCCAGCTTTAAAGAGCACTTGTGTTCAATCACCTTCTGTGACTGCCATCCTAACATTGTGTGAGTTAAACCTAATGAAGACACTCTTAAGCCTTACAATAGGGAACCCACTGACTTTAACAGCACACAAGAGGCAAGTCTTATACCACACACATGTCCTTCTTACTCGGTGCAGCTGAAAAAACTAAAAAAGCGCTAAGCATGATGGGAAAGACAACGCAGCCACTCCCCTTCACCACTAAGAGAGTGGATTTTGTTGTCTTTCCCATAATGCTTAGTGCTTTTTTAAAAGTTTTTTCAGCTGCACAGTGAGTAAGAAGGACATGTGTGTGTTATAAGAATTGCCTCTTGTGTGCTGTTAAAGTTTGTGAGTTACCTGATGTAAGGCTCAAGAGTGTCTTTATTGGGTTTATCTCACACAATGTTAAAATGAATAGTCTTGGTACAAAAGTTTCATTATACAGAGTCGCATACCTGAACAGTATCGGATCGGAAAAGTATCTGTATCGGTCGATACTCAGTTATTAAGTATCGGATCGGAAGTGAGAAATGTGTATCGGTGCATCCCTAGTGAGAATACCTGGACGATGTCCAACGGTGTGATTTCTGTCTTCATGAAGCTACGGAACAATGTCGCTGATCTCACAGCACATTGCAGCTGGGGTTTTTCATAAGAGGAAGGTGGTGTAATCCAGGTGGAGAAAGTCTATTGGCTCATTTGTTTTGCTCGGCACAACGTCCTGTCTTTGTCTTCGTCACTTCCAGCAGAAACCAACGCTTTACAGGATTTTTCATGCACTTGTAGCCGTCACTTAAAGCTGCACTATGTAACTTTGTAGTGCAGTCTGTAACTTTGTAGTGCAGTCTGTAACTTTGTAGTGCAGTCTGTAACTTTTCTAACAATATATTTTTAACATATTTCTTCACTCTGTCACTATCTACTGACAGACTGATGTTAGACAAAGTAATCTCTGAAAAAAACTATAGTCCCCTTGCTTCTCTATCAGCATTTATAAAAACACTAAAAACACAGAGTGACCCGCCATTGACCAGCCAATAAAAACAGAGTTGTTTGTCACGCCCCAACCCACGCCCCCGCCTGTCCCAGCCCCAGCGCCGCGCACGTTCTCATTCAAAGGATTGCAAAGCGATGCAGGACTGTTTTGTATGTGACACAAATGTATTAAATATCCCTTCTTCATCCCAGAGCTGGACTTTTCTTTTGTTTTTTTGCCAAAAGTCAAGTGATCGCTTCATCCTTCACTGACAGGAATGAGGAAATGGATTTGTCACGAGCGAAAAAAAACTCATGTCCAACGTTGCTGCGTGAAGCTCTGCTGATTTCAGGGTGTTTTTGTGTTGCTGGACCAGTGCTTCATGGTTTTATTTTTTAGAATGTTTTATTAACATATAATCACAGAACTTCGCAGCGCTGAGACGGGACATGTAGAGGAGGCGGAGCATTCCAGGCTGCAGCGCGAGCGAGGTGGAGCTGAGTCATATATGGCTCTGAGGGGGAGGAAGCAGAATGCTTTTCCCTGCTGAAAATATTTCTAAGTCCTGCGCACAACAGAAAGTTACACATAGCACCTTTAATGTTGGCCTTACAATTTTCTCAAGTCCTGGAGACTTCATCCATTCAGTCAATGGAGTGCTTTTGTAAAGTGCTGACAGATAAAACCCAAAGCTGAAACGTGTTTAACCATGTGAGACAGCTGGCGGTTGTCTTGTTGGTTGAAATCTTAACATGAGGACAGACTGCTGTAACATTTTGAGTTGAAGTGAGGTCCGGCAGGTCTTAACGGGCTGAACCTCAACAGGTTTCTAATCCAATCCCGTGTTCTCCATTAGGTTTGTTGATACAGTATACAGCAAGCCCTCGAGTTACGTCAGGGATTGGGACCTACGGGTGTGACTTAGGTCGATGTTGTCGTACCTCGCGGACCAAAAACACGTCCCTGTCGTAGGTCCGCGTTTCTGACATAGGTCGCGGCTATACCGCTAACGGAGCACCGCACACATATTTAACGGCATGAGACTGAACAAGCAGACATACTAGGCCATAAACATGCACAGAACTTTACATGTACAGTAAATGAATACTGTACAATAAATAAAAAATATAATGTCTTACTTTGAGCTGGTCAAAGCCTGCCTTCGTCTTTTAGCATCAGCTCGCACCCGTCCGAGCTCCCCCAGCTTCCTTACGCTCCACACGCACACACGTGGTCAAAACTGTTTAAAAGAAGGACTGTTAGCTTCTTAACTTCATACATTTGGAGCCAGAAAAAAAAAACTTACTGAAAGCCGTTTCTCCGCGATGTTCCTCCATCCAAAACAAGCTGCTCGGGGTTAGCTACGGTTAGGCCCCGCCATTAGCAGCAATGGTTAGCATGTCAGTTCATTCAAAAAGGCTGTCGGCTTTGTATCTCCGCGTTAGCTCGGTGTCCCCCGACATCTTAGGCTGCCAGGCGGACATTTGCGGCGAGCTCCCGGCCGCAGATGGCCCCTCCGCGGCATGTCGGCTCGGTGTCTTCGCCTGTGTTAGCTGCTCTGTTAGCTGCTGTCGTTAGCATGTCGGGCGGCGTTGTGGGAGCGATCGCGGGGCGATCCGCGGCTGCTCCTCCGGGCCTGAGACGTCCACAGAGTTGACCGAGTGTTTCCAGCTAATTTATCCGTATGAGGCAACCCTGATCGGACACACGGTCCTCTAGAGCCAGCTGACAGGAGCCTCTATTGTGGAGCTCCATTGACCGGACTTGACAATTGTAAAATGGCGACCGGAAACGACCGGAAGTTGCGTAAATACGATAAAATTGTAATAAAAACATAATATTAATAATTATACTTTATTTATAAAGCCATTTAAAACAACCACAGCTGCAACAAAGTGCTGTACACATGAAATTAATAACATTTAAACACACACAAAAAAAAATATATATTTATTTATTTTTTTATCATATTTTTATTAAATATGATAAAATCGTAAGTCTGAGTTGCCGTAGGTCGCGGGTGTCGTACCTCGAGGGTTTCCTGTATACTTTACTGTTACTGTTGTTACTCTTGTGTTATGCAAAAACTGACAGATTTTTTTTGTGAATTTTGACTAACGTAAACCTCAAATTAGTGCTGGACAATAATTTGATATTGATATGTCACAATTTACTTTTATTCAGTAACAGTGATTTGAGTTTTTTTGATATTTTGACATACAGTACATTAATCTATGATTACAGCGTTTCACTGATGCATTAATTTTTCTGTTTGGGTTGAAGCGGTCGCTTCAGTTTCTACCCGAACAGAAAAAGTCGCGACAACTACGTAAGTGCATGGTGACGTACACCACATCTCTAAGGATGCTTAATCAAAAGAGAAACCCATGCAGCAAATGCAGACGTTTGGTTCTGTTGTTGTTTAAAGTTCAAACTATTATTGACAAACTATTATTGACAAAGTTGAGAGTGTTACGTTTATTTGACGGTGATTTCAAATTTCTTTGAAGGCTAGATACAAATAAAAAGTGAACATTAATTTATTTGTACAGTTTATACAGTTTTTTTGAGGCTTTTATATTGTTTATTTCAATATCAGAATTATATTGTTATCGACTGAAATGAAGAAATATCTCGTGATCAAAGTTTCGGCCATATCTTCCAATCCTACCTCAAATATTACAATACCACTATTTTAGTGTTTGATACCAGTATAAATCATGTTCTACCATATTTGATGCAAAGACTCCATCAGTCAAAATGAATTTCTTGACCATTGAAAGGATTTTCTGTTTTCTGTAAATGTTTGGTTTTTTTTCTGTCACAAGTATCACGAAGAGCAAAGTGAAGACCTGATTTTAGTCTTTTAACATTTGAAACTCTTTGATGCAGATGCGTGACTTTAATGTGTGTGGAAAAGTTGTTTCTTCTTTATTTATTTATTTTGTTGTTTTTTCCCTCCTGTTCCTCACGCCTATTTGTTCTCTCACACACTCAACTTCTTATAACTTGTCCCTAAATGTTGTTGTTTACACTTTTATTTATTTTCCACTTCTCCATGTCTACTAGATCAGTAGGTCCCAAAACTAACAAAGGCAAATACAAACCAGATTCCAAAAAAGTTGGGACACTAAACAAATGTGAATAAAAACTGAATGCAATGATGTGGAGATGGCAAATGTCAATATTTTATTCGTAATAGAACATAGATGACAGATCAAAAGTTTAATCTGAGTAAATGTAACATTTTAAAGGAAAAATATGTTGATTCAAAATTTCACAGTGTCAACAAATCCCAAAAAAGTTGGGACAAGTAGCAATAAGTGGCTGGAAAAAGGAAATTGAGCATATAACGAACAGCTGGAAGACCAATTAACACTAATTAGGTCAATTGACAACATGATTGGGTATAAAAAGAGCTTCTCAGAGTGTCAGTGTCTCTCAGAAGCCAAGATGGTAAGAGGATCACCAATTCCACCATTGTTGCGCAGAAAGATAGTGCAGCAATACCAGAATGGTGTTACCCAGCGTAAAATAGCAAAGACTTTTAAGTTATCATCATCAACCGTGCATAACATCATCAAAAGATTCAGAGAATCTGGAACAATCGCTGTGCGTAAGGGTCAAGGCTGTAAAACTCTACTGGATGCTCGTGATCTCCGGGCCCTTAAACGTCACTGCACCTCAAACAGGAATGCCACTGTCAAGGAAATAACAGAATGGGCTCAGGAATACTTCCAGAAAGCATTGTCAGTGAACACAATCCACCGTGCCATCCGCCGTTGCCAGCTGAAACTCTACAGTGCAAAGAGGAAGCCATTTCTAAGCAAGCTCCACAAGCTCAGACGTTTGCACTGGGCCAGGGGTCATTTAAAATGGAGTGTGGCAAAATGGAAGACTGTTCTGTGGTCAGATGAGTCACGATTTGAAGTTCTTTATGGAACACTGGGACGCCATGTCATCCGGACCAGAGAGGACAAGGATAGCCCAAGTTGTTATCAACGCTCCGTTCAGAAGCCTGCATCACTGATGGTATGGGGTTGCATGAGCGCTTGTGGCATGGGCAGCTTGCATGTCTGGAAAGGCACCATTAATGCAGAGAACTATGTTCAGGTTCTAGAACAACATATGCTCCATCTAGACGTCATCTCTTTCAGGGAAGACCCTGCATTTTTCAACAAGATAATGCCAGACCACATTCTGCAGCAATCACAACATCATGGCTACGTAGGAGAAGGATCCGGTACTGAAATGTCCAGCCTGCAGTCCAGATCTTTCACCTATAGAGAACATTTGGCGCATCATAAAGAGGAAGGTGCGACAAAGAAGGCCCAAGACGATTGAACAGTTAGAGGCCTGTATTAGACATGAATGGGAGAGCATTCCTATTTCTAAACTTGAGAAACTGGTCTCCTCTGTCCCCAGACGTCTGTTGAGTGTTGTAAGAAGAAGGGGGGATGCCACACAGTGGTAAAAATGGACTTGTCCCAACTTTTTTGGGATTTGTTGACGCCATGAAATTTTGAAACATATTTTTCCCTTAAAATGATACATTCTCTCAGTTTAAACTTTTGATCTGTGATTTGTGTTCTATTCTGAATAAAATATTAGATGTTGGCACCTCCACATCATTGCATTCAGTTTTTATTCACAACTTGTTTAGTGCCCCAACGTTTTTGGAATCCGGTTTGTACTTCCAAATGTGCCTACCAGTAATTTACCAACATAAACATTTCTTAAAATTTAAATAAATTAGGGTAAAATGGCTACACATATAGCTTAAAGCTCCACAGACATGATTTTTGTACTTTTCATAAAATGGCTCAACATACATATATATATTATCATTGAACTATGTTCGTTTTTGCAAATAAAATGTTAAATAAATGGAAAAATCCATTCTAAATTGGTTTAAATTTCGCGCTGTGTTTCTCCCTAAACTTCCGGTATTTTCCGTCACGTGATCGTGACGTAAGCTCCAGACTCCGCTCGAACGCGCACATTGAAAAACAATGGAGGAGGATACAAACGCATCCGACGAATTTAGCAATTTAAAAGTTTAGATTTTAGCGATTTGTCTTCAGTGAAGCCAAAGTTATTTCGAGTGATCAACAAGAAACAGCAGGTTATAATTTTTTTCTGCTGCTGCTGTTTTTTGTAGAGTTTTCACGTTCAGGAAGTGAGCAGGTGTCTGGAGTTACAGCAGCTGCAAGTTGACGAGGCTGAAGGCATTCTACAACATCTAAATCGTTTACACAGCACTGAAATGGTAATATATTAATTAATGTTTCTAATAATTATTCAACATTAATTTATAGTTTAAAAAATGAGTCCCTTTTAAAATATCTGTTAAATATTTTAGATGTTTATTCTAACATACGTTCTGAAAAACATCATTCATATTTCCAGTTGTAATTTGCATGTTTACATGCACTAAATGTTCACTAAATATAAAAAAAAATGTTTATATGTCAATCATTACATTTAAAAATAAATTTATATCAAATACCGTCAAAAAAACATAAATTTTCATAGCTGGATCATCATTGTGTATTTCTTTTCAGCTGTTTTAATAAAAATATCAGTTTGTGTTTTCAGGTTTCCAGGTCTCCAGTCCATCACAGAGACACCTGGACAGGTCTCCAGTCCATCACAGAGACACCTGGACAGGTCTCCAGTCCATCACAGAGACACCTGGACAGGTCTCCAGTCCATCACAGAGACACCTGGACAGGTCTCCAGTCCATCACAGAGACACCTGGACAGGTCTCCAGTCCATCACAGAGACACCTGGACAGGTCTCCAGTCCATCACAGAGACACCTGGACAGGTCTCCAGTCCATCACAGAGACACCTGGACAGGTCTCCAGTCCATCACAGGGACACCTGGACAGGTCTCCAGTCCATCACAGGGACACCTGGACAGGTCTCCAGTCCATCACAGGGACACCTGGACAGGTCTCCAGTCCATCACAGGGACACCTGGACAGGTCTCCAGTCCATCACAGGGACACCTGGACAGGTCTCCAGTCCATCACAGGGACACCTGGACAGGTCTCCAGTCCATCACAGGGACACCTGGACAGGTCTCCAGTCCATCACAGGGACACCTGGACAGGTCTCCAGTCCATCACAGGGACACCTGGACAGGTCTCCAGTCCATCACAGGGACACCTGGACAGGTCTCCAGTCCATCACAGGGACACCTGGACAGGTCTCCAGTCCATCACAGGGACACCTGGACAGGTCTCCAGTCCATCACAGGGACACCTGGACAGGTCTCCAGTCCATCACAGGACACCTGGACAGGTCTCCAGTCAAGACATCTCAGCTGCATTTTTTGGACCAAACAGGACGGATGAAATCAAACGGATTCATAAAGATGCATCTAAAATTGTTTTTGTTTTAAATAAATGTAAATTTACAACAAAATAAAAAAATCTTGATGGATAAAAATACACAAATAAAAACTAGTTAAAAATATACAAGCATTAATTTTGGCACCATATGCAGATTCAATAAGATTTCATCAAAAACAAACCTTTAACAATTTTAATAAAAACTGAACAAGTCAAAAGGATGCTGGTTTACTTTTTTTCCTAAACATGTCACCATAAAACATTTTTTAGTTTGTAGCCTTAAAAAAGACAACACTCAAATGAAGCATCACAAAATGTTTATTCTCATAGTTTGAATTAGCTTGTTTTCACTTTAACAGCAGGGTCGTGTTCTCCCTCATCGTTTCTGTTGTTTTAGTTCTCCATGGGCAAGAAGAGTTGAACAAAGAGACGTGTCAGCGGATTCAGATGACGTGTAGGGAGATTTGATCACATCATCCAACACCTTAAACAGAAAAGCGGGGCTTTGTTATACAGTAATAAAGTATTTATATGATTTAAAAAAAAATAGGGTGAATATAATAATAATAATAATTTGTCACATTTGTCATCTGTGTATGTTTCCCATACTTGACAGACGAAATTGGTCTTCTGCCTTTAACCCAACCACCACCAGGTGGTGCAGCGAGCAGCGTAGTCGCGCTCGGGGAGCTGGAGAATTAGATTGCACTCATAGACACCCCAAGGTGTGTAGTGGCCGGGACGCGAACCCGCGTCCATCGGGTCCCAAGTCAAAAGCCCTGCCACTACACCATCTTGGCTCATTTATTGTTTGAATTTGGATGTATTGTCCAATGAACAGTGTTGTTTTTTCATTTATATAAGTGACAACTCACTCTTTGCCCCACTCCCCTCAGGACGGAGGTTGAGGAGCATCAAATGTAGAACCACTAGACTGAGGAACAGCTTCTACCCTGAGGCTGTTAGACTCATGAATAAATAAATAATAAGAATGATCACTGCAAAATATCACATCATGCTGATGCTGATCTGTTTTCTTGTTGCTGTGTTCATCTGTGACCATCTGCTCATACAGACTCATGTTCGTGCTGCTGTTTATAATGATGTTTTTCTACTACATTAGGGCTTAGTGTATTTCTAGTTGATGTTTTCTTAGTTAATCCTAGATGTTATTACTGTTTTTCTTCTTGCATTTGTTGTTGGATGTAACTGGGACCCTGTGTACATAATCTCGTTTTCATCACATGTACCACATGCGGTGCAAATGACAATAAAGACTCTCTGACTCTCTGACATAGTCGTGTTTGAAGCTCTTCATAACCATCAACAATCTGTCCAGTCAGCATTCAACTGTGCAACCATCCCGGATGTGAAACTTCTGGACTCGTTTTAAACAGATGTAAGTCAGAGTCAGAAAACTAAAATGTTTAAGGAGCAATTTAAAAATGAACAACAAAAAACTGAAAACACAAACTGTCATATTTTTATTAAAACAGCTGAAAAGAAATACACAATGATGATCCAGCTATGAAAATTTATGTTTTTTTGACGGTATTTGATATAAATTTATTTTTAAATGTAATGATTGACATATAAACATTTTTTTTTATATTTAGTGAACATTTAGTGCATGTAAACATGCAAATTACAACTGGAAATATGAATGATGTTTTTCAGAACGTATGTTAGAATAAACATCTAAAATATTTAAAAGGGACTCATTTTTTAAACTATAAATTAATGTTGAATAATTATTAGAAACATTAATATATTACCATTTCAGTGCTGTGTAAACGATTTAGATGTTGTAGAATGCCTTCAGCCTCGTCAACTTGCAGCTGCTGTAAAGTCCAGACACCTGCTCACTTCCTGAACGTGAAAGCTCTAATAAAAACAGCAGCAGCAGAAAAAAAATTATAACCTGCTGTTTCTTGTTGATCACTCGAAATAACTTTGGCTTCACTGAAGACAAATCGCTAAAATCTAAACTTTTAAATTGCTAAATTTGTCGGATGCATTTGTATCCTCCATTGTTTTTCAATGTGCGCGTTCGAGCGGAGTCTAGAGCTTACGTCACAATCACGTGACGGAAAATACCGGAAGTTTAGGGAGAAACGCAGCGCGAAATTTAAACCAATTTAGAACAGATTTTTCCATTAATTCAACATTTTATTTGCAAAAACGAACATAGTTCAATGATAATATATATATATATGTTGAGCCATTTTATGAAAAGTACCAAAATCATGTCTGTGGAGCTTTAAACTCTTCTTGAACTACTGTGTTCCAGTTGTGATTATTATTTTGTTTTGGAATGACCATAATGATGATCTGCTAAGAGGAGTTTTAAAATTTCGTTTAGTTTTTGTATTTTGTAACCCACAGTCGGGCCCTAGCTCTGACTTCACCTAATCCTGTTTTGCAGCATGTCTTTCCTTTTGCGTTGTTCATAAAGTAGGAATTTATTGACAGACGTGCGGCTATTTATTCATTTAATTATGTAATTTCCACAGTATTTCTGGAAAAACAAAAGCAAGCAATTTTCTGTTCAAAGTTAAGATTATCCATCATATGAAATTATCAAAAAACAAAGTTCTCTAAACTTTGTACTTGAGTCATTCAGTTACTTTTGCTTAACTTCCCCCATGAGATCCTTTGTCACAATCGTGTAGATGTTTTTGTTGGTGTGCTTACAATGTGGCTTCAGAATTTTGCCAGCATCACACATTTCAATCTGTTCATCTTCATAGTTATACAGTAGTCCCTCGATTATCACGGGGGGGTTACATTCCACACACCCCAGCAATGGGTGGAAAACCACAAAGCAGGAACATTATACTTATTGTAGTATATTGTAAGGCTTTATAAACCCTTCCCACACTCTTGCAATGTTCTAAACTTAAACCTACATCATTTTAACAACATATTTATATCAAAGTTTCTTTATTTGTCATTCGCACCACATGTGGTACATGTGGTAGAACAAAATTGTGTACACAAGTCCCAGTTACATCCAACATAAGTATAAAATGTAAAGAAAAACAGTAATAATATCTAAGATATGAACTAAGAAATATGTTAAATTTAAAATGTGCTAAGCACTAATAATACAAAAACAATAATACAAAATCAATGTGCCAAACAACAGCAGCACGAACATGAGTCTGTGTGAGCAGATGAGCACAAATGAACACATCAACATGAAATAAATCAGCAGCATAAGATCAGCAACATGGATAGTCAGAGCACATATCAACAATCAAATGGCATTACATGTACCGGTATAGCAGTACATACATATATATATGTGGCATATACTGTATACTGGCACAGTATACTGGCACATGCAACATGTGGCAGTATAAGTACTGTACAGTACTGTATATTTTTACTGACCAGCTCTGCAAACCAGCAGCTTGGTTCTGGTTGGGCTCACAGACTTACCTTGCAACACGTAGCCCACCTCCCTGTCCACGTTGAAGTGCACCTGGTTAATTGAGCTTCAAGAAGCTTCTTGATTTATTTCCTGCCAGTTCTGTGAACTTAATAGACGTATTATTACTTCTGACTTTACGTTGCAAAACTTTCCCTCCATTTCAGCAGAAAGCAGCAGCCAGTAGCACCTTTGGCTTCTGGGTAGTGTAGTTCTTTGGTGTTACGGTTTAGGCTTGTTGATAGAAAACTACAAAATGGTGGCGCCTGTCCGAAGTATTATTATTATTATTGTTTTTTTATCTCGTACCGTCTCAGTCACGTATTAAAGTTGACCGTCGTTGAAAACCTGTGAAAGAGCGAGTCTGCGAAAGTCGAACTGCAAAGTAGCGAGGGACTCCTGTAGTTGTGTCTCACTTTTAATCATTTCTGCTGATTGTATGAACTTGTTTTTTGTTGCTTTTCATAGCTGCAGGCTGGAGAGGTTTTGTGTAGACATGTGGAGCAAATAAAAATAATCTTGCGTTAAAGCTTGCAGGAGTTAAAACCCCAACATTTTACCCCCTAGACTCTAGACAGCCTAGAGAGTAGACTCAGGCTGACTGTGCCGTGTATTCATCCTGTCTGTCTTGTTTTTCTTCCCCTCTGTCTTACAGTGAGTCAAGTATTTGCCAGGCTCGGGCTACCGTGATGATATACGATGACGGCAGTAAGAAGTGGCTCCCAGCAGGTGCCGGAGCCCAAACCTTCAGCAGAGTCCAGATCTTTCACAACCCCTCCACCAATGCCTTCAGGATAGTGGGGCGCAAGATGCAGACAGACCAGCAGGTACACATGGTGGCTCTGGGCAGACCACACATCCAACAAATGTGTCGTCTAGGGTTTTATTTGTGTACTAATCTGTCTGTTCAGTTGAGAGCTTTGTGTTGTGGTTTCTGTGTTGACTGTGTAGCCCACGGACATCTGTGGTGCCAAAGGCTGTCTGATTAATCAAGTGTGGGACAATTCATTAGTGTACACTGTACAGGAACTCAAATGACTCGTTGATCGTACACACTGAGGATTATATGGAAATAATTCATTTAATTTACCGTGGATTTTAAACAACTTAGCATTGTTGACTAGAATTTATAAACAAAAAATATTTTGTGTTTTTCTTTGTTAGGAGCAGTTAATTACTAATAGTTCATTATTTAAATTTTTTGACTAAGAAATAGGTACTAAAATATTACATTTGATTATTTTATTTTATTTTTTGCTGCAGTTGCCTTTGTGTCTGTGAATGTGTGTTTTCTGTCAGCAAAATATTTCATTAATTCAACCTTTATTGAATGAATAAAGGCAGCAACATATTTCATAATCCAGACAAATTTTATGAAATTCCCAAAAAGCAACTTTTGAACATACACCTACAGCTGATTAACTTTTGGAGCTAACCCATTTCAAGATGGCTGCAAAATCTATCAAACTTAGCAAACCAGAAATGGTAAGAGCTCAGCGACTTTTACAGATATTGAGATAAAATGTGTCTTACAGACTGTGAAGTTTATTTATTTAAAACTTTGTTATACAAGGCCATAGTTGATGCTCAGGCGTTTGAGCTTTCAACACATCTGGTTGCAGGGTTGAAACCAGTGCTTCATTTGAGCTGGATCCTATCGGAACAGGATTTGAGAACTCCCTTAAAGGAGCTGTATGTAACATTTTTTATAAACATATTTCTTCACTCTGCCACATCTCCTGACAGACTGATGTTAGCCAGGTAATCTCAGAAGAAGAAAAAAATTGTCCCCTTGCTTCTCCAGGTGGTAAATAAGCATTTCTAAAAAGAAAAAGTGACCCGCCGTTTTCCAGCCAATAAAAACAGAGTTTTTATTCAGCCAATAAAGCTGCGTTCCAGTTGTCCTCAACAGAGCTTCTCACGCCCCAACCCACGCCCCCACCTGTCCCAGCCCCAGTGCCGCGCACGTTCTCGTTCAAAGGATTGGAAAGCGATGCAGGACTGTTTTGTATGTGACACAAATGTATTAAATTCCCCTTCTTAATCCCTGATCAGGACTTTTTTTTTTTTCAAAAGTCAAATAATCGCTTCATTCACCGCTCTGTACCGCTCCCTCTGCCGACTGCAATGAATGAGGAAGTGCAGTTGTCACGAGCGAATTAAAGTAGGGTTCAACGTGGCTGCCAGAGGCTCTGAAGATTTCCTGGTCTTCTGGTGTGCTGGACTAGCGCTTCATGGTTTTATTTTATTTTTTTAGAATGTTTTATTAACATATAAACACAGAATATTGAAGCGGCTCCGAGCGGACATGCAGCAGGGGGCGGAGCAGATCTCAAGTTCAGCAGACCACGGAGTGTGGCAGAATGCTTTTCCCTGTTGAAAATATTTCTAAGTCCCAGCGTTCTCCAGAAACTGCCGACGGCACCTTTAATTTGACAAGGTGCATTCCGGTTACTGTTTGCTTGGATCCAGTACCACTCAGGCCTACTAATAATAAAGTTATGAACAAATATGACCGCCTTGAATGAATATAAGTTATATTGGATATGTAAACTGAAAATAATTACATAAACACTCATTTTAAACACAACAGCCACGAGCTGCCTCTTCAAGTAGCTTTTCTGCTTCTACCATTTAAAAACTCTCTGCCCCTAAAATAGTGGTGGGGGTGTGTGCTGAGCTAACAAGGCATTTGTACGCGGACAGTAGCTCACAGCCAGCCGCAATTTTCATTCCAGCACCGATCGCTTTACAAATTAAGCCCTGGTTGAAATGGTTTGAATGAGAGAGCTAGCATTGTACAACATGCAACTCAAACAGAGTTTGTATCAATTCAGTTCAGTTTATTTATATAGTGTCAAGTCACAACAGAAGTCGTCTCAGGGCACTGAGGACCAAGCTCCGAACCTGAGGAGACGGAGCCTTCTCCATCGCTACCCCCACCCTCTGGAACTCACTGCCCCAACTGCTTCGTACCTGCTCCGATCACCCCATTTTTAAGAAAGAACTAAAAACCCACCTGTTTAAAATTGCTTTTAATATTTAAATTAGCTCTTTTTATGTTTTTTTACATGTTGGGTTGCATTGTTGATTTTAGATTTTTTTAACTCCTGTAAGCGTGCGTCTTTGAGTACTTAGAAAAGTGATATGCAAATAAATGTGTTGTTGTTGTTGTTGTTGTTGTTGTTGTTGTTGTTGTTGTTGTTGTTGTTGTTGTTGTTGTTGTTGTTGTTGTTGTTGTTGTTGTTGTTAACATTGCACCAACATTGTAACACGAGTAACGGCCTCTCAGCCCCACACTCTGGTCGTAATAGTAAATGTTAAATGTTCAGTCTGCAGTTTCTGTAGAACTGCAGAACTTAGACAAAATTTCAACAGGCAAAGCATTCTGATCCCTCCCCCTCAGAGCCATATATGGCTCTGCTCTCCCATGGTCTGCTGAAATTCAAATTCAAGCTCTGTTTTTATTGGCTGATTCAAATTCAAGCTCTGTTTTTATTGGCTGGTTAACGGCTGGTCACTTTTTCTTTTTAGAAATGCCTATTTACCACCTGGAGAAGCAAGGGGACAATATTTTTTTTTGTTTTTTTTCAGAGATTACCTCTCTAACATCAGTCTAGTGACAGAGTGAAGAAATATGTTAAAAATATATTGTTAGAAAAGTTACATATAGCAGCTTTAAACATGCCTTCAACATTAGCTGCACCACAAAAGTCTTATTTATGTGATCTTAACATCTACAGTCCAGTAAGAGCACTCAGGTCTATCAACCAGATGTCCCCAGATCCAAACTGAAATCCAGAGCTGATCGGGCTTTGGCGGTTGCTGCTCCAAAGCTGTGGAACAGTTTACCTGAGAATTTAAAGACCGCTCAGACTGTTGAGACTTTTAAATCTTTGCTCAAGACTCATCTGTATTCCTTGGCATTTGATCCACGCAGAGTCTAACAAATTTTGAGCTGATTTTATTGTTGTAGTGTGCTGTATTTATTGTTAACTTATGTTTTCGAGTGGCACTAGATGCATTTTTACCCTTTTTAAAAATTTATCTGTTTTAACTGTAAAGCACTTTGGTCAGCTTTTGTTGTTTTTATGTGCTATATAAATAAATTGACATTGACAAAAGCAAATAAACTGGTGGGAGCAGCCCCTTTAAGAAGGAAACCATGTGACAGAGGCAAGCGTCAGGATGTTGATGCAAACACCAAGCGGGTCTCACTCGCCACGTTAAAACTCAGAAATGCCAAGTATGAACGAGATTTGGGCTTGTTGTCCCATCACTCTTTGTCAGGCGGGTTTAAAAATGTTCAGTGTAATCCTTCAAATGTGCAGGTACGGCCGTGCGCCTCCACCTGTCTGCTGCAGACCACGCAGTTGAATTTGTTCACCACCGGCGCAGGCAATGTAGAACCGATCTGCACATGTGCGCCTAACGTAAACTAACCACTTGTGTATGTTGACCTGCATCAAGAGTGAGTCATAGACAGATGTGGTGGAGAGAACCCAGGAGAATTTTTCGAAATAAAACATAGTTCAGAATTGGATACAAAATAAAACAGAAATAATGTAAGTTATGTATGCTTTCTGTGCGGCCTGGTACCAATTGACCCACGGACTGGTACTGGTCTGCCACCTAGGGACTGGGGATCACTGACTTAGGGGGTTGTGCTACACCAGTGGTTCCCAAAATTGGGGTTTCAGCTTTCTCGGGAGTCCTGAAGCACCAAGAGGAATGTTGGAGCCTAAGTGGGAAGTTGAAATGATTTCCAAAATTCAATATTAGGCTTCAAGTTGTTGCCTTTAGTATTAGGGGTGCACCTATTTATCGGCCCCGATTTCCATACCTGTAATCATGGGAAAATCGGAAATGGGCCGATGCTTGAATGAAATTTTTTTTAAACAAGTTTGTATTGTTTCTAAGATATTGTTCAAGGGTCTGTTTTTCAGAAGAAGAAAAAAGAATTGTCTAAACTTAATTTATATTTCAGAGCACTACCTCATGGCCAGTTAAAACAAGTTTGTATTGTTTCTAGGATATTGTTCAAGGGTCTGTTTTTCGGAAGAAGAAAAAAGAATGGAAAATTGTAGGTGCATTGTGAGTGACCTTACAACACCTGACAGTGTCGCTTATAAAACAAAATTGGGAATTTGGTATCGACCAAAATTGGAATCGGCAGGTCAGACTTTTTAGAAATCGTCATCAGCCAGAAAACTGCAATTGGTGCACCCCTAATTAGTATGTTTTGGGTGTAATTGGTTCGTAAAAAATAAAAACTGGAGCCATACAAGGGGGGGAAAGAAATTGTTACCTTGATGCTCGTTTATTTTATTTTTTTCATTAATGGGATCACAAAGCTCTGCCACAATTATTTAGTGAGTTAAAATCTGAAAAGTATGTATGACATTACTTGGGAGTGCTGCCAGTCAAAAACCTGTTCAATGGTGACTTAGAGAATTAGATGTAATAAACCTCAATAACTGTATGTAACATGTTGTAGTTTGAGAAAGATCTGAACTCGTTAAATGTACGACTTCAATATTCATTCAACCTTTATTTATACAGGCTAGCCTCATTGAGCCACGGGGACTCATTTACAAGAGGGACCTGTCTCACTCACATCCAGGGTCAATTTAGAGTTACCAATCAGCCTAACATGCATGTTTTTGGACTGTGGGAGGAAACCGGAGCACCCGGAGAAAACCCACGCATGCACGGAGAGAACAGGCAAACTCCACCCAGAAAGAAATATAAACCGTTGTTTTTTTATATTTGGCCTTGATTCACCTCTGACGGTTTGATTAGAACTAAAGCAACAACTTGTCCCAGGCCAAGCATCTAAACAAGCAAAGCAATAATCTTTAAGATTAGTGCAGACTTATGTTATCCAAAGAATACAAAACAATTTTTACAATCTTTAAAAATGAAACTTTCAATGGACTTTTCCTATGGGACATGCTGCTGTCCTTCAAACAAAGATGTCCTGTTGTTTTCTCCACATTATGACTGTCCTTTCGAGAAAAGTGGTCTGAGTCTATGTTTGAAAGCTGGGCGAACTGTCTTTTGGCGGGTCTATTCTTGACTACAGGCTTTTTTTTTAACCCCCTCAGCTACTGTGTCTCCTCCTTTAAACATTCAACATGCTGAAGTGCTCTCTAGAGACAAGCCCTAAAGTGGAGGATGTTTCCTGTGAGATAGTTAGCCTGCTCTCAACCATTTCCTGTGATAATTTGAAGACGTCTGATACCCTTTAAGGACTTTATTTGTCTCTGATGAAGACTGTGTGAAATAAAGCTACGGGGGGCAACGTATCAGACCAATAAATGTGGCAGTATTTTCTCTCTGCTTGGATTTTCTCATTATCTCTCAGATTGTCCCGTGTGTTTTCAGTTAGTTTTATTGGGGACTGCCTAGAAAGGCACTGGCAGCCACCTATTATCCACCTGAAAATGGTCTTGCTCTTCTATCAACTTTAATGTGGTGTGAATCGCAACGTGTGTGTGTGTGTGTCCCCCACAAATGTTATAGCAAAACAACCTACTAGGGATGCACCGATAAATCGGCCGGCCGATCGATCGGCACTGATTTCCTTAATTTGGGGAGATCGGTGATCGGCCGATCTTTAAATGAGAAGCCGATTTTATCCACCGATCGCATCTGCCTCCGCAAAGGTAGGAAAATCATGAAAATTTAGGGTGCATTTTGACCTTTTAACACCTGAAAATTGGTATCGGCCAAAATCGGAATCGGCAGGTCAGACTTTCTAAAAATCGGTGATCGGCCAGAAAATTGAAATTGGTGCACCCCTACAACCTACTCAGTACTGTGACGTGTGCTGTTACTTTTATTTGTGTTTCGTGTTACCACGGCGATGTAATTTGCAAACTAATAAGCCATTTTTCTCATTCAAAATGCCCGATCGAACTTTTAAGTGCCTTTAATGAGTGAGGTCACATGACCTAGAGGGAAAATGTCTCTGAACAAAAGACTGAATAATTTTGGGAGCCATTTTGGTTCAAGATGGCTGTCACACTACCTCAGAAAACTACAAATTGACTATAGCTCAGTAATTCTTACTGATGAGTTGTTGAAACTTGGTTTGGTCGTAGCTGAGAACGTTCCCCATCACATGCTGAATCCAAATCTAAAATCCAAGATGGCACCATGGCTTATATGAAAAAAATAACTTTAACAAATTGATTTTTTTGCCATATTAAGCTGAAATTTGGTATGATGGTAGCTGAGAGCGAACCCCAACACATAGTACAGTAGTCCCTCGCTACTTCGCGGTTCATTTATCGCGGACTTGCTCTATAGTGGTATTTCAAAATAAGGCCCTGTTTACACGGCGCGTATTTTGAGTGGAACCACTACTTTCTCTTTGCGTCTTTGCTTATCGCCTACCCGACGCTGCTGGCCCCCCTCTTTGCATCCGATACCGATACTTTTCTGATCCAGCTCTCAAGGTGGAAGTTTTTCGCTGACCCCCCGTTGATAATGTAAACATCTCCCGTGGAGCTTTTGTTTGAACACATGCACGCAGCACGCACGCGCAGACAGCCGGCATTTTAACAATGGCGGTGGACTGGACAGTGGACACACGCACCACTTTCTGAACTATAGCTGATGGAATATATTTTGATTCTCATATTTAATTATTCTACACCTTACCTGCATCTGTGTTGGAAGAGAGCCAGCTGCCTGGATCCAGTTGTCGCTGTTAACGAGGCAGTCGGACATTTCACGTGTCACGCTGCACTATAACATACTAAATGTGCTATATATTAACAGTTTAACAATAATAAACAGTATTTATGTTAGCGTGGGAGATATTTACATTTATCTGAGCTAAATGAAGCTATCTGGACTCGTTACGTCATGCCTAACATGCTGCTGAAAATGAAGACACCAGGTTGATTTTTAATTTATTTATTTATTCAACACCACAAACTCATGTCACAAACACTGAGAATTAAATTGAACACTTTTAAAAACACGTTAACCGAACTTTAATGAACTGGACTCTGTTGTTTTCATCCTGGTGGAAACTGGACCCACATCCGAAACTGCGGTCATCCGAACCGGTTCGCTTCGTGGAACGACAGCTTCGACCTCGCAGGAAAAAAATAAAAATAAAACCTCAGTTGGTTGTTCTGTGATCGAACTAAACACAAGGAAACATTATTAAGAACATTGTTTACCTTGTAGCGCTGCTGGAAATCAGCTGATTCTCACGGACTAAAGTCAGACATGTTGACGCGGTTCCGGTCCAGTCAGCAACTGGTGTGCAGCTTGTTAGATGAAGCGGTCCCACTTGGTGTCAAATCTGTTGACTCTTATCCAAATTCCAGCTTTAACTTGTTGTTAACTTGTTGACAACAACTTGTAGTAGCTGAACTTTTAGCCAGAGAGGAAAACAGGCTGCCTCGTCTGCTCTGTTTACCTCAGGCAGCACGCATGCGCAGTAGTGAAGGTTCCAAAAATCACAGCGCCATCTAATGGCCCAGCATGGTAACTACAGTGAAGTCATGAGGACGGGGGGTGGGGGGGAGAGAGTCGTATCCACAGAATTCGCCCGTGTCAACGCAAAACTTTCAACCTAATTAACATACCCAAAAGTTCTGTTTCCCCCACACAGTGTCCGTGTAAACAGGGCCTAAGATTGGACATGACACACAATTGGCTGACTGATGGATGAGCTGCACGATCAGCATGGAATTTTTATTTAAAATAAATTATTTTAAATTATTTGGTACCTGCTGCACATCTTTGCTGCCCTTACTGCTGCAGGTTAATCATCCTGCTGCAGCTGATCAGCTGTTCACTGTGCAGAGCTGAGAAGTGGGCGTGGCCAAGAGCGCTTGCAGGTGGCAAAAGAGCAGAGGAGGCAGGGAGCTGAAATCATGACATTGTACTCTTTTAGAGCTTTTAGAGTTTAGAAACATTATTTAGAATATTGCAAGAGTGTGGGAAGGGTTTAAAATGCCTTAATATATATCTATATAAAAAAACTAAACTACTACTTTCTACTTGTACTACTATTCCTACTTTGCGCTTTTTTATTTATCGCGAGTCTTCAGGGTACGGATCCCCCTCGATAAACGAGGGACTACTGTATTAAAACAAACATTTTAAATGGCTGCCACGTGGCAGTCCCCGTCAGAGTTTCTCCAGGAACTTTTCTAGTTCTTATAGTGTCTTGAGCTACTCCGCTGAAGCCGTGGTATCGATGCCTCCCTCAAGACGCTCTTTCCTGTAAAATATGCCAAGTTCTTCTAGTTAAACCATCATTTTTGTCTCTGTTCACGTGTTCCTGCTCATAGTCACCAAGATGTTTTTTGTCACTGATAAGATTAAAAATAGTTTAGAAAAATTCCACTGTCTGCAATGGTAGCTGACCTTGCTGGCCCTTTTTTTTTTTCAGCATGTTGCCTTCTATGATACTCGCCTCCTCTCTTTCAGTGGAATCCAAAGTTTTAAAACAAAGTACAGAAAAGGCGTGTCGTGCATTCAGCCTGGCTTTTTCTGACAAATGTGCTCCACACCGCCTGCTGAGTGGAGTCTAAACCAGAATAATTCATAAAAAATGAAGAGCACAGCATCCTTTTAGGTTTAATCATGGATGTGGTTTCACTGGGCTTTTATTCGCTCACCTGCAGCCAGAGACCCAACGCCAACAATGTTTTTGCTCATGTTTGTCTCATGTGTTCATCCATCTTTCAGTAAATTAGCTCATAAAGCCCTAGATAGATTTTATTTAAATCTTTAAAAAGTGATCATTTGGCGTACGTCCTCAACTGATTGACATCAACACCATTCAAGATGGCCTCCACAGCTACGTAATTCAGGTTTGCAAACACACAAATTACT
>JBBPBX010012697.1:0-46310 GCA_038048925.1 Garcialebias charrua | reverse complement strand
AAACTAAAGAACAATGAACAGCAGTGGTAGAATTTCCTTAAACAATAAACAATAAACAAACAAACAATAAACAATAGAAAACAAAAGAGAGAAAAAAATAAACAGAACCCGACCAACAATCAACAGGTTTACAAAAGAGAAAATCCAATAAAATCAGTAATCACTAGGAAACTGGTTTTTGACATTCATGAGCTGTGACCTCAATGGTGCAGGGTTTATTCAGAAACCACATGGTTAATTTCATCTCTGTGTCTGTGGTAATAAACCAGTAGCCCCCTAATAAGGCTTGGCTGTGTGTCCCCAAGTAAGTACTGGTTAACTACCCATTAGCTCCTGATTTGTTTCTTTTTGATTTTCTTGGTAAATACCCATTAGTTCTTGATTTGTTCCTCTTCATTTACAAGGTAACTAACCAGTAGTCCCCTAATAAGGCTTGGTTGTGTGCTCCTCAGTAAGCCCTGGTTAACTACCCATTAGTTATTGAATAGTTCCTCTTCATTTACAAATTAACTAACCAGTAGTCCCCTAATAAGGCTTGGTTGTGTGCTCCTCAGTAAGCCCTGGTTAACTACCCATTAGTTATTGAATAGTTCCTCTTCATTTACAAATTAACTAACCAGTAGTCCCCTAATAAGGCTTGGTTGTGTGTTCCCCGGTAAGTACTGGTTAACTACCCATTAGCTCCTGAATCATTCCTGAGGTGTTCCCTAGTAGTTAATCTAATTTTGTGCACCTTATTGTAAAGTGTTACCGAAAGGCTAGTTTAATAAAACACATTGACCTGGAGCTCAATTGCCTTGAATATCCTTCTCTTTTTCTACATTTGGTTCCAAAATAACAACTGGATGTAAGCTAGGACATACACTGTGCTGCTTGCCTGTGTTGCAAGCCTGCAGCCATGCTGTTTATTACAAGCCAGCTCTCAAAATAGTGTTACCTTAAAAATAAAGTTGGGTGTTGATCTCCTGGTAGCCAATAAATTACACTTTTTATTGTGACTTTAGATATTGCTACAGACATTTTCAGTGGGCCAGATGAGTCTTTTTTATTGTGGGTAACAGCACAGAAGAATCCTCTTTTGGCCATCACATAAGCTACAGCTGACTGACAGCTAGGTAGAGGAAGGGGAGTGCTACACTTAACTACACACACAGAAAACCCCATGCTGTCTCTGTTGTTTACATCGGAAAATCTTTGCACAGTATGAAGAAAAGAGTTGTAGTTTTAACCTTTACTGTGATATACACAATGATACCAGAAACTGACCCATACTTAAAGTAAATTTGAGTTTATTTACAGTAAGTGCTGATTTCTGGATTCAAAGTTTTAGAATTATTAACTATTAGTTGTAGCCACACACACTGAGATTTGCTAAGTTGCTTAGTGTTGTTATGGGTTTGAATAGACAGCAACATCCCTGCTGATACGCTGATACAATTTGTAATTTCAGAAGTAATATACAATAAAACAATGTTTGAGTGTGAACAATAAATGGAACCTTTGGGGCTTCAATTAGTTCAAGTGTTTCAGTTTTTAATATTACCCCCGTTTTAACCTTCACACTCAGGTATTCAATATTAGGAGTCACTGAAAGGGAATAATTTTGCTCCTTTCCTTCTGCACACACCAAACTAACCTCCTGGCAATCCCAATACCAGAGAATTATGATGACACTAAAGACAGTATTGCTCACAGTGAATATTATATCTAGGATACAATTTCTGTCTTCTGAAAATATTTTCATCTCTGGAATGTTGCCTGGAGCTTGAGAGAAATCGAGAAGACAGACATTTTATGCAGATTTATAATTACAGATTCCTTATTTGCTCATCGTATGTCTGTACTGTATTCTGAGCGCTGTATCGTAATTGTGTGCAGTTACATTATAACAAAACTTTGTTAAAGAAAACTCATAAATATCATGTAATTTATGTCAGTAAGCCAAATTTCATGTGGTAGAAATAATGCATTACCACTGAGCTAAATTATAAACATCTTCACAGTATTTTAAGCCTGAAAGCAATAGGAATAAGTGAGAAATTTCAAAAAGCTGAATCACCATAGAAACAGATGAAGAGCTCAAGGTGAGCTCTTCTTAAATCCAAGTAACAGAAACAGTGATTTGTGGAGGTGGAAGTCACATTCTGAAGCATATGCATACTCACTTTACGCCTTTTAAAGCTATATCGACTAGTTCAAGGTTTATGCTTCTGGACTAACTTGCTCCCTGTAAGTTGACACAAATCTGTACTGAAGTCGATGTGAATTATGATGCAAACTGAGCAACATTAAGTAAAAGTGTTGAATTAGAGATCATTTTTAGAGAAGTTTTATGCTGCCTTGGAAATGGAAATGCTTCTTATAGATTTCACACTTTCATGGTTCTTTAAGCAGACTGACCCACATAAGTGAGAACCCCTACTGGTTTAAAATCTTAGTTTCTGCAGGATGGTGAAAACGGCAATGGTATTCATTCTTTGTCCACACAATCTATATACAGTTTAATTTCTTAAGAATGCGATGTCAATCCACATTGGTCCAAAGTATAAAACTTCACCCTGTCCATGAACTGTGAATAATGAACATAAACACAAACTCTTTTTTTTTAACAAGAAATAAAATCAACATACCGTTTGTAATTTAGATTTAATGTATTTTCTTGGTTCAAAATGCTTTTTTTTAAAATATTTTATAGTAATAAAAATGTCAATGTGAAAACAAAATAAATGTTCAAAGATTCAACTCGTAATTTTCTTGACCTTATACTCATTTCATATTTTTATTAGGAAAAGTCACTGTAACCACATCTTTTAGACTTCATGCTGTGATGCAAATACATACTTGTTTTCAATGATGCTTCTTAATCCTACACACAAGATGCAGCATGACAACTAGGAGAACATTAAAGGAGACCACAGATAGGTATTTACTTTTTACTAAGACATATATTGAAAATTAAATGTTAAATGTTATTTTACTTATCATTTTAATTAAGTTACAAATTGAGCAGTCTCGAAGAAGAAAATGAAAATGCAGTTTGGTTTATTCATTTTAAATTTTATTTATGACTCAAAAAAGGCAGCTTGACTTTGAAATGAAAAAGCATTCCTGCTAAACCATTTTAGTTTTAATTTCGTCTCATAACCGCTTCCATATGCGACACACCAGACAAATTAAACTTAAAATTATAATTCTAATTCAAACAGAATAACCTACTGTATTGTCAAGAATAATTATGGTGCGTGATTTTTTTAAACCCAAAATATTTTCTAAATAACGAAGTATAAAGTTATTAGTGGAGAAAATCCGTCTGGATAACAGCAGACTGACTGCTCGTAAAATATACGACAGGTCTGGACCACACGTAAATTTTGTTCGTATCTGAAAAAAATCTTAGAATACGAAAACATTGTTGAATGCCACAAATGCTCCTAAATCACTCGTACGCACAGTTTAAGAACAAATCTNACTGACACAGAACATCACTGACCTACAGAACATCACTGACCTACAGAACATCACTGACCTACAGAACATCACTGACCTACAGAACATCACTGACCTACAGAACATCACTGACCTACAGAACATCACTGACCTACAGAACATCACTGACCTACAGAACATCACTGACCTACAGAACATCACTGACCTACAGAACATCACTGACCTACAGAACATCACTGACCTACAGAACATCACTGACCTACAGAACATCACTGACCTACAGAACATCACTGACCTACAGAACATCACTGACCTACAGAACATCACTGACCTACAGAACATCACTGACCTACAGAACATCACTGACCTACAGAACATCACTGACCTACAGAACATCACTGACCTACAGAACATCACTGACCTACAGAACATCACTGACCTACAGAACATCACTGACCTACAGAACATCACTGACCTACAGAACATCACTGACCTACAGAACATCACTGACCTACAGAACATCACTGACCTACAGAACATCACTGACCTACAGAACCTCACTGACCTACAGAACATCACTGACCTACAGAACATCACTGACCTACAGAACATCACTGACCTACAGAACATCACTGACCTACAGAACATCACTGACCTACAGAACATCACTGACCTACAGAACATCACTGACCTACAGAACCTCACTGACCTACAGAACATCACTGACCTACAGAACATCACTGACCTACAGAACATCACTGACCTACAGAACATCACTGACCTACAGAACATCACTGACCTACAGAACATCACTGACCTACAGAACATCACTGACCTACAGAACCTCACTGACCTACAGAACCTCACTGACCTACAGAACATCACTGACCTACAGAACATCACTGACCTACAGAACATCACTGACCTACAGAACCTCACTGACCTACAGAACATCACTGACCTACAGAACATCACTGACCTACAGAACATCACTGACCTACAGAACCTCACTGACCTACAGAACATCACTGACCTACAGAACATCACTGACCTACAGAACATCACTGACCTACAGAACATCACTGACCTACAGAACATCACTGACCTACAGAACATCACTGACCTACAGAACATCACTGACCTACAGAACATCACTGACCTACAGAACATCACTGACCTACAGAACATCACTGACCTACAGAACATCACTGACCTACAGAACATCACTGACCTACAGAACATCACTGACCTACAGAACATCACTGACCTACAGAACATCACTGACCTACAGAACCTCACTGACCTACAGAACCTCACTGACCTACAGAACATCACTGACCTACAGAACATCACTGACCTACAGAACCTCACTGACCTACAGAACATCAATTACCTACAGAACCTCAATTACCTACAGAACCTCACTGACCTACAGAAGGTGAGGTCAGTGAACAAGGCCAGGCTGAATCTGGCAGATCCTGATCATCCCCTCCATGGTGAGTCCAGGTTGTTTCCATCTGGACGCAGGAATCTGCTGCCCAGATGTAGAACAGACTGGAAAACTCATTCATTCCTGTAGGGATCAGGATTCTCAAAGAACTGTGATGATTTATTTACTGTTTTATTTGTCAAATGACTGTAAAATAAATATCCTCTTGGGGATAACAAAGATTTTTGATCTTTAACTTGAACTCAAACTTGAGATTGTCTTCAAAAACTGCTGGTTGTGGACTTTTCAAAAACCCTTCTTCCAAAATACCAGGAAAATGCATTTATGATGTTCTAATTTTTATTGTATTATTCAAGGGGAGGGCTCCCAGACCCCCCTTGGTCAATCGAGTGTGATTTGTCAGTGTCTGTGCTAAAATGGATACAGATCATCTCACTACAGATTTAACTATTTCTGGATGTCTGTTTAAAGTTTTGTGAAGCAGACAAAAGGACCACTTGGACAACTAAAAAATAAAACAAAAATAAATAAACAACAACAATAAAACATGCGGAGTGATCTGGAACAGTGTGCTATTTTTGATAGCAGTACATCGCATGGTGTAGACCAGGGGTCTGCAACCTGCGGCTCTGGAGCCACATCCAGCTCTTTGATCCCTCTGCAGTGGCTCAAGCGTTGATCAAAACTAACTTTAAACTGAATTTTATTGGTTCCTATAACAACAAAATGGTTTAGTTTTAGCAGTTTTTGTGTAATTTCCTTTGCGAATATGTGAACACTAGAACTAATAGAAGGAGTAAAACATACTTTAACTGTATTTATTCGAAGTAGCTACTTCATTTTTCCACAATTAAAATAATTTACCTAGACCAGTTTTTATTTATTGGGAAAGAACACATTATTTCTCCTTCTTTACAAGAATCTTGTCTTTTTTTGTCGTAAAACGTAAAAATATCAACAAAGCATTAGATATTTTCAGCTTTACAACAGCCAAAAACTACCCTACCCGACCCTCAGAGAATTGTCTGCCAATAAACGTAAAGTGGTCCGTGGGCCATCAGTTGAGAATCCCAGTTGTAGCAGGTATTGTAACTCCGGACACATTTATTTTAGTGAACAAAGGGACATAAATGACTTTTTTGGTCATAAAGGTTGCAGACCCCTGGTGTAGACAAACTTACAAAGAGAAAACCTTGCCAGTTTGTATTGACATACACTATATCATAAGATTCTGGCAAAATTAAAGAAAAATCCCAGCCCCCTCAGGAGCTTTACAGCATACCTCAAAGTAAAAACGCTTTCAAAGTTTAAACCAATGACAGAAAAACGGACTGAACTGACTCTTTGATACAGCTGATGTTTTTTACACAATCATTTTTAATTTTATGATTTTTATAAAAGACAAAGCTTTTAACAAATCTAAGTAGGGACTTAGCCTTGTTAAACTCTATGTGAACAATTGAGCAATAAGAAGAAAGCTAATGTGTGTTGAAGGTTTAAGCAGTTGCTGCATTGACATACTTAAAAATGTACTCTGAAAATTTCTAGTCATAAAGAAAATTCTGTTAGATTGGATTGCATTTGTTAGATGAATTTACCAAGACAATTCAGTTCAGATGAAATCTGCCATCATCATCCATGTCTATTGGTCAGTAAAAGTCACCACTGCACTATTCTGGTAGAAATTCACGGAAAATCATCAAATATAATTAGGGGTTATATCAACGTGGGCTGGATGTTTCTTCCTCACATGGTAAGCCAACATATGTTCAAAATCTGAGGTTGAAATCAAGTTAAAGTGCAGCTGTCAGTACTGGTTAGGCTGGGAGACTTGCGAGGAGCAAAAAACACGGCGGGTGGTAATGCGCTTGAGGTTTTGTTGTAGCTTTGAGTTGGTCTGCTGGCACTGTCCTGAATCTTACTTAGAGGGTTGAACCGTTTGATGTCCACTTTGAACTCTGGGTGCGGGAAAGTCCACTGGACTGCAGGCATTGTTCCGGTCAGTTAGGGAGCGCCACAGTACAGTATACAACAAAGGGACTTACACTTGTTGGTCCTCTACACTTCGTTTCACAAAAGCTGTGTCGTATAGTTAGATAGTACACATTGCACACGTTTTAAAAAGCTATAGACACTTCATATAACAAAAATCATGGGGTTAAATGACAGGGTGCACTCATCTATGACATCAAAACTTCTCACCGTAGAGTGCTTGATTTTCTACTTGCCCAACCAAGGCCAAAGACAACACTCAAACTTATCTTTGCTGGCTTTGCAGAGGTAAATGCATTACAGTAGAGCTCGAGTGTGGGGGGATTTGTGTGGACCAGTGTCCACACTGGCGTCACTGTGATTATGACTGACCAGGGTGAATGTTTTATATGGCAAAAAAATGAAACAGGATGTGAGGATAAAAGAGAAGAACCAGCAGATATGTCATTACACAAGCACTGTGGCTTTTTGAAACCGAAATGTTTTATAATGCTAAAGTCATATGAGGACACGTACAGGACTGTAGGGCACAAGTTCTGGCACAACATGATGCTGCTCAAGCTTCATACAGCAAGCACACTGTACATCTGACAAGGAGTCCACAGACAACATGGTTTGCAAGTAACAGCTGGTGTTCGTGTCTGAGTGGATTCACAACATCCAGGAAAATCAAAGCAGGATGAAAAATCGTCTTCATATATTTCTTTAGCTTGTAGCAGAAGGTAAAACGGCTCCTGTGGGGCGCTAACAGAGGAAACAATGCTGCCTTTAAAACGTTTAATAGTTCAGAATACATGATGCAGTTGTGTGTGCACCATTAGTTGTTCTGTGTTGAACCATAAACACAGTGAAAAGGCAACCTGATCTAATTTGAAGCACAGCATACAAGCCACAGATGTGATCTACCAGACACAGCTCATTTGTAAATGCAGCACTGATAGATAGGTAGATTTAAGGGAGTGAACAGCTTTGGGTTTGGCTGGTGCAGGCCCTTTGCAAACTTGTGAAGCTTCTTCAGGATGCAGCTCCAGATTAGGTCAGCAACAGAAGGAAAGTTGTACATTTCTTGATGTTTGTAAAAAAAAAAAAAAAAGTACAGGCATATAGTGCTTTTATACCAGATGGGAAGACCAGGTGCTCGCTGATGAGTCCATCCCCAGGCCAGGCTCCAGGATGGGGCCTCGGCAGAGGCGGCTCCAGGGGGGAGCTAGGGTGTGCTATAGCCCCCCCACCCTGGAAGAGTCACAGCACCCCCTTAGCACCCCCAAGAAAATATCAGATTATTTTCTTTTTCATCTGAGTGAATATTCTTTAACATGTGGTTGTTGTGATATTTCCCTCGCAAAACACAACTAATAAAAAAATAAAAAAACTGTGATTATATCGAGTAAAAAAAACAACAACAATCTGATCCACCAGCTGAAGCCCACAAAGATGAGTGATGCTCTCAACACTGACCCAGTAAGGAGCAGAAACTGGTGACATGATGCCTCTGGTTATGCCATTTTTAGCTAATACAACTTGGTAAATCATTTCCTGGCTGGCAGTGATAATAAATGACTTATCTGGTCACATTAAATAAATACTTTTAACCAAAATCCAAAATAAACTTGATTAAAATAGCCCCACTGCATCTAAATTCATGTGCGTATAAAACTGAAATAATTCCTGCTCAAAGAGTTCATTTTGCCTTAGACAAGAGAATTAAGCCTTGACTGATTTATTATTATTGCTTGTTTATTATTGTTGTTGATTTTTAGTTTGATTATTTTTGTAATAAAACTTCAAAGACAACTTTATTTGGATGATTATTCATTTGTTCTGGTATAGAACTCCCTGTAATAACATATTCACCCTTTACTAATCAGAATCAGTCACTGAAGTACTTTGTAGAATATATTGATTAAGTTGTTGGTCAGTAAACTGACCAGTGGGTGCCAAACTTTAATGAATGAAAAATAAATAAAACAAATGTAGTGGGGCTGAGATGGAAAAGGTGGCACCCTTCTTCCTCCATCTCACCCTTCGTCATGGCTACAAGCTTCTACCCCAAGGTTGTTAGACTCATGAACCCCTAGTCACAAATCACTGTAATACCATTTGGTTATGTGCTGCTGATCTCATGCTGCTGATCTATTTCATGTTGCTGTGTTCACTCATCCTCATCTGCTCACACAGACTCATATTCGTGCTGCTATTGTTTGGCGCATTGTTTCGTACTAGTAGTGCTTAGTGTGTTTTTACTTTTTAGTTTAGTGTATTTCTTATTTCATGTCTTGGATCTTTTTTACTGTTTTTCTTTACAATTTGTATTTTTGTTGGATGCAACTGGGACCCTGTCCATAGTTTCGTTCCACCTTATGTACCACATGTGATGTGAATGACACACATTGACCTTGAGAACTGAAAGAACAAATGATGCTTCATAGCATCCTCAGTAAAATGCTTAGCCCCCCCTTAGCACCTGCAGAAAAATATCTCTGGAGCCGCCACTGGGCCTCAGTAACCCACGTCCAGGCAAAGGACACTCTGCTCCTTTGCTTTTGTCTGTCCATACAAGTCCAGACATCATTCAGGTCAAAAGTAAATTTACAGAAAGCTGTTTAGGGTGAATCAGATAGAAACCCTCAGATTCAGAGTCCATGGTCAGTAGAGTGCTTCTTCATGCTACATAAATATAAATACTATACATGTCTGTGTAGTTTTGATCAAAGCTGACGTTGTAGACCCTGAACTGGCCATTGTCAATCTGATCAGAACTAAACTCGTTTTCTTTAAACTGACATTGTTCAATGAGCTAACTAAAATTAGGATATTATTTTTTTTATAATCTCTTCACTGAAAGGTACTTCAACAGATCTTAAATACTGCTTTAGTAACTACTTCAGAACATGCACAGAACTATAATTTATTGATTTTCTCAGTAGATGAATAATGCACAAGTTGGCTCAGTGCTCATTAATTTGTTCCTGAACAACAGAGACTCTGTTCAACCTGTAACACACACATCTTTAAACTCAGAGCTCAGCATGGAAATGTCATTCTGTGCATGCATGGTATTAAGCACCTCACCAACCAGGAATCTATATATTGTATTTCTTATAATCTCATTCGCTCCAGGATGCACTTACAATCAGCTCTCTTTAAATACTGAACACCAGAAAACAGCATATGTTTCCTGTCATGACAATATAAGCAGAGCTGCATACGTGTCTGAGACGTAGCAGCTCTGTTTGAGACTAATGAGTCATGTTTAACTGCACTCTGTGCGTCTGTTGGCCTGTCAGCTCCTTTTTAGATCACGTTCACTGGGAGGTTTCTTTAAAATATGATAAGGCTCATCTGTTGATTCAGTAGTAGTGAAAACAGTGTTAGCAGAGCTTTGCAAGGAAACACGAAGTACACCAGTTAAAGCTGCACTGACATCATGTTGTATCTATGCATCATATTGCACTACATATATATGTTTATCATTCAACTATGTTCGTTTTTGCAAACAAACCTATATATTTGATTTTGATTTAAAATTGATTTTCAAAGTCAAAGTCAAAGTCAAAGTCAACTTTATTGTCAGAACTGCAATATGTACAGGACATACACAGGACCGAAATTGCGTTTCTCTCAGTCCCTCGGTGCAACAGTAACCATCTAAACACTAAACACTAAAACATTTAATAAACATAAGCATAAAATAGTAAAAGTGTAACACTGTCCTGAGTTTTTTCATAATAGTATAAAAGTATGAAAATTTACACCAACACTGAAACACCAAACACCCAATGAACATAAGCATAAAATGAAATAATAAAAGTGTAATACTGTCCTGAGTTTTTGCATAGTAGTATAAAAAGTATATCTATAAAATAAACTGAAGGTTCTAGCATTGACATTTGCAAAGAGTGGCACAGCAGCATATAAGTTAATGTACACAGTATATGTATGAGGTAGTTGATGTTGGTATAGAGGCAAAGTGGCATATGCAGTGAGGCACATAAGGCACATTTGGCATCCTTAGATAAGGCTAGTCAGAGAATGCTGTATATGTATCTGCAGTAGTGTAGATAAAAGTAGTGTAAATGTAAACAGTAGTAATAAATGTAAAGCAGTAGTAATAAATGTAAACCGTATTAATAAATGTAAACAGTGAATGTAAACAGTAGTATGACTATAGGCAGTAATGTAATACAAACATTAGTGCAAATATGAGAAGTAGTGCAAACTGAATGAGTACATGACCGAGAGTTTAGTGAATAACCCGTTTGATGACACAGAGTCCAGTGTTAAAAACTTTGTGTTGAGTGGTAATGTGTGAGAAAGTTTTTTGTGTTAAGGCAGTTCAAATGGGAGGGGAGGCAGAGCAGGCAGAGTTTTAAACTTTACGCCGTGTTTATTCATGGGAAATCCGATTACACACGAACGCAACATATGTGACGTAAGGAGATGTAGAAGCAGTCTGTGTCTGTCAGCAGCTTGCCTGTTTTTTTTTTTTTTACTTGACAAATGCTGTTACGTTGTGTCGCCTTTGGGTGTTCTAATATCATCAGTGAACAAGTGAGCCTTTTCACTTTCCCAAAAGAAGAAATACTTCGTCTGGGAATGGAATAAATAAAGCTGCCACCCCCCTCGGAGCCTCCTCGCTTCCTGAAAAGGTAAAAATCAAATAAATACGGGTGCAGACCTAAATTAGAACCTGCTGTTTCTTGTTCATCTAACTTTCTGCTTCCCAAACTGAAGACATGTAGCTCAAATATTCACTTAGATTGCTAAATTCGTCGGGTTTTAAATTGTCCGTCCTTATATGTAAATGCATAACCGGAGCCCTCTACATCTCCTTACGTCACATATGTTGCGTTCGCGTGTAATCGGATTTCCCATGAATAAACACAGCGCAAAGTTTAAAACCAATTTAAAATCAAAAATAAATATATTTATAAGTTTGTTTGCAAAAACGAAATAGTTGAATGATAAAACATATAGTGCAATATGATGCATAGATAAAACATGATGTCAGTGCAGCTTTAAGACGTGATGAGTGAGGTCTCAAGGCTAAACCCAAGGACTGGTTTAAGGAATCGTCAAAGGATCATTATCTCTATCTCCATCTCCATTTTCTATTGCTTATTTGTGGTCAGGTTGTGAAGGCAACAGGTCTAGGAGAGAAACCCAGACATTCCTCTCCCCAGCAACATGCTCCAGATCTTCCTGAATGACCCCAAGGTGTTCCTTGGACAGAGAGGATATATACCATAATTGCTCCAGTGCGGTCTGTTCTCAGTGAGACATGCTTGGAAAACCTCCAAAAGAAGGTGTTCAGGAGACATCCTAATCAAATGCTTGAACCACCTCAGCTGATTCTTTTCGGTTTGAAAAAATGGCAGCTCTACACCGAGCTCCGCCCAGAAGCTCCATCTCTGATGCTGAGCCTGACCCCTCTATAAAGAAAGATTATTTCAGCTGCTTGTATCTGGGATTGCATTCTTTCGGTCATGATCCTTACCTCATGACTACAGGTGAGGGCTGGATGGAGCAGTAAATCAAGAACTTTGTGTTTCAGCTCAACTCCTTCTTCACCGCAACAGACTGAAGCAACACCTCCATTTCTGAGGATGAGGCCTCAATCCTTCAACCCATCTTCCACTCCACCTGAGCATCACTCGTGAACAAGACATCCAGATACCTAAACTCCTCCACGTGAGGTAAAGACTGCCCCCTGACCCAAAGGGGGTATTCCACCCGTTTCTGGTTGAGAACCATGGCCTCAGACTTGGAGGGGCTGATTCCTCTGCCCCAGTACAAGCTAAAGATCATGTTTCAAACACCACCAGATTGACCTTATGAACTTTAGTACAAAATAAAAAGTCTGAAAAAGCAGCAAACAAGATACAAACTAAGCAACAAGGAGACCACAGAGAACATAAAGAGAGCACAAACAATATGACAGACTGGTGAGTTGTTGAGAACCAAGTGTTTAAGTCAGCCTATAGGAGTGATTACACGTAGGGACAGCCGATACTAATGAACACGAGAAATGGGAGAAAAGGTTAGCGTACTTTCCGCTGTACACGTCACACTGCCGTATAAGTGTCATCAGTCCAAATACAGTATATCTAATAAAAGGGAAAAAACATGAATATGTGGCTTTGCTGTATACGTCACATCTATTATAATGGTACTTCTTTCAGTTATTTAACAGTTAAAAATGGTGTACCACAAGGCTCAGTCTTAGGACCAACCCTCTTTACAATCTACATAGCTAATGTAGGTCAGAGCATCCTTGATGCATCCTTACATTTCTATGCTAATGACACAGTTGTTTATTGTCGAGCTAAAACAGTTGCTAAGGCTTTCCAGCTTTTGTAATCCGCTTTTGACATCATCCAGTCAGATTTGTTCCGGCTCAAACTTGTCCTAAATGCTGATAAAACCAAAGGGATGGTTTTTTAAAATAGGAAGTCGGTCCCAGCGGTTCTTCCTCTGATTTTATCCTCAAACGGTGTCCCTATTGAGTTTGTTGATTCCTATAAATATTTGGGTATCCTGGTCGATTCGCATCTCTCTTTTAAGCTCCAGGTGGAAAACCTAGTAAAGAAACTGAAAGTTAAACTGGGTTTCTTTTTCAGAAACAGATCATGTCTAACCCTGAATGTTAGGAAACATCTTGTATCTGTGACTTTCCTTCCCTCCGTTGATTACGGTGACATTATCTATATGAATGCTCCTACAAGCACCCTGCGGATGTTGGATGTTGTCTATCATGGTGCACTAAGATTCATAACTGGTCTGTGATTATCGTACCCACCACTGCACCCTGTATTCACTGGTTAACTGGACATCATTAACCTCACGCAGACTCTTCCACTGGTACATTTTCATCTTTAAATCACTTCTTGGTCTGCTGCCTTCATACATCTCCTCCTACATGTCTTGCGTGAGTGCAGCTACAGCGTGCGCTCTCAGGACATGATTACCTGCAGTGTTCCGTCAGTGAGGACTGAACTTGGAAAAAGGCCTTCTCCTACTCTGCTCCTGCTTCCTGGAATATCTTACAAAAAGATCTGAAGCTCTCGGCCTTGACCTCTCTAAATGGTTTTAAGGATCTGTTGGAATCCTGGCAAAAACCAATGCAGATATGTTCCTGTTTCTGATTTTCTACATCTACCTTATAATGTTTTGATACTTTGATTTTTGTTTTAATTTGTTTTTTTAATTTAAAAATAGGTATTTCTCTCTTATGTTTGTCTATTGTTGATTGTTTAAGGAAATTTCTACTGTTACTGTTGTCATTCTTTAGTTTGTAGCAGGTCGCTCTTGTAAATGAGTCCTCGAGGCTCAATGAGATTAACCTGACGAAATAAAGGTTGAATGAATTATGCGTCACTGCTGACAACCCGGAAACCTGGGCTGGTGTTGTGCCAAAAATTGATTGGCTGCCAAATGGTGGCCACGGGAGCATGCACAGGAGGACTTTAACAAGAATTTAACAAGATTAACATTAAAAACAATTATTTGTTTGCTCAAGATTATAGTAAAGGTGTGTCTCAGTTTAACTTTTCCTTAATAAATGCACTTTAATGGTCAAATCAGCTGCATTTCGCCTGGGCGGCGTGGCAAAATGCAGCGGATTTGAGGTTTGCTCCAGGAGTTCCGGGGCAAGACGAAGATGGCTCTATGGCAAGCCAAGTGGCTCATTAATAGACACTTTTACCTATTAGTGAGACAGTTGGCTTGCCATAATAGTCGAGGGCCCTCTAGCGGCTGCAAATGATAGTGTTTAACATTTTTCATGTCAGAAAGAATGAAATTGTCATGTCTCAGCCAAAATTGGGTAAAAGGTGTATAGTTGCTTTGGTGTATAAGTCGCAGGACTCACAAATTTATGCAAAAAGGTGCAAGTTATATTGAAAAAAAAGAACAGTAATTGAGGGCAGGAATGACTGAGGAAAAATGTCTGAAGACACAGAGAAAACAAAAAAGGCCAACAAAACAAACTAAACAGGAACGACATGACAGAATGAACCAACCAACAAAAACCACAGATCAACACAGTAACTACATTGTAAATTTGTTAAATAAACCTGGTTCATAAGAGCATGAGCTCATCTTTACAAATTATGTTTACATTCTTCCACAAGTCTTGAACACGTATCCTTCTCCATGGGCAGCTTTTACTTCAAACAAGAAAATACAAACTGAGTTTAAAGTAGATTAAATTTACACAGATGAAATGAAGTAAAAAAGCTGGATGACAAAAGTGGCGTTTTGTAACACATCTGTCTTAAAGCACAAATTGTAAACTTTGGAGGTTTTACAGAATTGTTCCATTTTAAACAAATTGTCAAAATGGTTTGTAAAACCCAATTGTTTATGATTTACACTTAGAAACCTTGTGATGTCAGAATATGTCTATAGATATTGAACATCCAGAGGTTGACAAACAGAACAAAAAGTAAATATGTTGTGAGATAATAATTGCAGGATTCTTGTCACCCTCAGCTTGGCTTTTCTGGTCTTTGGTAAAAGGGGGGTCCCGCTTGATTCAGCAAGTTCACTTATATAGTGACACATGGTCATACTTAAAATTTTCAGCGAAGACATGCGATCTGATACCAAAAATAAAAATAAAAAATAAATTGCTTCCCACCCTCCGAGCTTGATGGGCATGTTTAGACCAGTGGTTTTTATTGTGATGGAGCAGACAACAGCCGCAAATTGTGGTACAAAGTGGAACAAAGAACAGACACTGTGCAATTTCTATGAGTTTTTTTGTCCCCCATCACAGAGTGAAGAGGGGGACTGGAAAAGTCATCCACCTGTCCATCTGTCTGTCCATCTTGTGAGCTGGATAACTTGAAACAGAAGTGAGTTAACAACTTCCATTTTGGTGTGTGGCTGTATCTGGGCGTAAAATCAATCACTATTGAAAATAGGGTTGCCCCATCCAAATCCAAGATGGCTGCCACCATACATCTGTTAACAGTGTGAGGTGGATAACCTGAAAAATAATCAACGTGCCAACTTCAGTTTTGGTGTGTGGCTGCATCTTGGTGTAAGAAAAAGGCCATTTTTGAAATTCAGGTTGCCCCTTCAAAATCCAAGATGGCCACCATCATACTATATGTAAACCAGCCACCCCATTCTAAAAAAGCTAAGTCTGGTCATCTGTCCAGAGGACCAGACTTAGCTTTTTTAGATTTTTCTACCATTGAGCATGCATCAGGGCAGCCACCCCATTATTTGACCAAACTATGCTTTTTTTAATTGCTTAAATATATAGTTTCCTCAAATACCTGGGGTGGCTGTTGGAGTGGCCAAAGCTACTATGGTGGCTTTAATCTTAGATTAATCTTCAGGGTTTTCCACCCCCTGGCTCCTCCACTGCTCCTGGAAGCAGGGGCGCTGTATGGGGGGTAAAAGTTGGTACGATTCCAGGGGCCCTTGACAAACAGGGGCCCCAGATTGGCCTTTTTTTCCTCTCTCTTTTTTCATGGTGTGGTGGGCCCCTGATAATAATACATTAATGGTAGTAGCTTTGTTTTTACTTGTTTTAACAGTAAAACTTAAATATTATCTCTCCCAGACCAAAAAGCAAACATCGTCATATTTTAACAAACACCCCTCTGTATCTGCATGAAATGGTATGTTCCTAGCTGCTTTGGGCTCTGGCTCGCTCACCACACAGCAGCGTCAAGTGAGCTCAGAGGCTCTGAAGTCAGATGACAGACATGCTGCCCAGAAAAATCGTAAAATCAGGCTGTCAAAATAGGAAAGAGAAATAAGAAAAGGAAGACAGACAAAGGAAAGGGTCTAGATTTGTAACAGTTTTTCCCCAAGAGAGGTGGGTAAAGATGTGCACGTGATTATCAACCTGTTTGCTAGCTTAGCCTCGTTTTTTTTTTTGCTCCCTCTCTTCTCTGTCTGTTGTCTGTCATCGCGGCTCTGAGCTCGCAACCCAAGTTATGAACCACACGTCACCATCCAACCACAGACAGGTTTTTTTCATTAAAATTACTGAACCAAGAGGCAGAAGTGACAAAATCTTAGATTTATTAACTCAACAAAAGATAATAAGATACACATGTTTTTTATTTTGTAGACCAGATTAGAATATTTAGTTAAGCATCCAGCTTACTGTCATTGTGTTTTAGGTAATGCCATTATGCAGTATTCCAGGTAGAAAAACAAGAAAAGTTTAACTTTTTTTATTATTATTATTATAGGCAATATTTCTTAATTACATTAAGATGTATTATTTGTTGGGTTTGATTCTATTTGTAGATATTCAAATTAATTTACTAGATAGTCCCGTCTTCTTTACAGACATTTTGTTGTATTGCTTAGTAGAATTTGAATATCTACAAATAATACCAAAACCAACAAGTAATATAATTTAGAAATGTTGCCTAAAATGCACATTGACAATAAGCATATTTGTATGCTTAACTAAATATTCTTGGGCTACAAATGTTTAAGTTATATATTATATTTTGTTGATTTAATATATCTAAGATTTTGTCACTTCCGCCTCTTGGTTCAGTACTTTGATTTGCAAGACATGCTTTGATTGAATGAAAACAACCTGGCTGTGATTGGCTGTTGATGTGCTTCATTTACATATAACTTGGGTTGAACATGCAGAGACAGAGCCACGAGCAAGCAGAGGGAGATGAGCAAGCGTGTGTGTGATTTGAATGCACATGCTTCAAATTATTGTTCATTTATATTGATATCTGCTGTTAAATCAGTGTTACTCAAGCTGGTGGCACAAATGTAACGACATATTTCACCAGCATTTAATCAATGAAAGAAAATGTTTACCAAGATATTCATATATACATATAACTTATCCCTGTACTATTCACCACACTTAACAACAGATGAGTCAGAATCAGCAGCAGCCCAAACTCCCAATAGCAGTGGAACTCCTCCTCCCTGTCCCTGTGAAAAAGGTGAGCAACACTGTTCAATGACATGTAAGGTAACTGCAGAGCATACATGGCAACCCCTTGGGACATTTACCTGTATAGTGACTGTCAAAAATCCGTAATTGTAATTTTCACCAACAACTCTGTATTGGGGGTGGGGGGCTGTCTGCGGTGGAGATACAGCACAAACCAGGCAGAAAGGAGGTCGGGGAGATAACTTATTTCTAACGGCAGAACGATTTGTAGAACGATTGGAGCACTATCATCACAAAATATGCACATATCACAGTTACTTCATTAGACAATAATATTAACAATGACATATAAAGACAGACTGGGTGTAGAGTTGAAGAATGTGTTCATTTAACTTTATTGGGTTGTTTTACATTTGAAACTGAGTTTTTTTAAAGAAAATTTGTAAAACTGAAAAAAATCAGTGAGGTTGCTTTCTACACCTGTATACCTGCAAAATTAGGGAAAATCCATTTAAATTATGGACAATTTGACATGTATGGCAGAGTCTCTGGGGATTTTCCTCTCTCTCTTGCGCTTTCTACCATTACACAACAAAACTGAAATACATATTGCAGGGGGGCCCAATTGGGCCCCCCTGCAATAGCCCCCGAGTTCACCTCTGAGTGACCCGGAAGATGTCAAGATGGAATAGTCCATTTTTAGTAGGGGGATAAAGAAATCGACCGTTTTTTTATTGCGTATTTAATGATCGTTTTCATCGTAACTATAATTATTTTTATGTTAAATGTACATTAACAAGCAGGATCAATGTTAGTGATGTAGGTGACTGCACGGGGCGAGGCGGGGCCGGGGCCACTGCTGAAATGGGACCCCCAGGCATTTACCTACATGGTAGAGCCGAGTCTGTTCTCAGCTCTGCCCCCCTCCCCCTCACACCCTTTCCTCCTCTCTGCTGTTTACGGTGGGGAAAAAGGTAAAACAAGCAGCATAAGAGCTTGTAAATAAGTTTATTGGTTTTTACTGATAGATAATTAGTTATTAGCGGTACTGCATTTTAAATAAAAATAGCACAAATCCGCTTATGAATTATAAAAGTTAGTCAATTCACAAAAACGCTGACAAAAAGTTTAGGTCCATTGTAAGCGGATTAGCGCTTTAGCGCTACCTAGTGTTCATTTGCCCACCACTGCTCATCACTGATGCCTGGTACCCACCGGACCCGTGTCGGGCGGCTGAAGCGGCTGGTTTACATTCAAAGTCTATCTGGAGACGTGTCGAGGCGCGTCGAACCGTGAAGCGGCGCGTTTTGAGTGATTGAAGCGGCGCGGCGGCACGCGGCAGTTCCTTTCCACGCACGCGCGCGTCCGAAAGCAACCTACGCGTCGAGCTACGTCGAGCCGCCAACGTCATAAAATTCGATCTCTGGTGGCTCGACGCGTCCAGCAAACAGTCGGGAGAGCCTCTGCTATGTGATTACACAACGACAACGGGACTTTTTTTGGACTTTTTAAACTTACCCGATCGAGCCTCCATGAATTGGAACCAAAACTCCGGTAAGAAACGTGGCATTTTTACAGTTGCTGCTGTCCGCTCCAGCATATGATCACCCCAAACATAAAAAAACGTTTTAATCTCAACAAAGACTGTCGGAGCTGCAGTAACACAACAACTGACCCGGAAAACGAGCTAGACCCCCTCCCCTCTGCCTCCCCCCAGTGCGCGTCATCAGACGGTCTTCAGTGGCTTTGTGGGAACGTGACAAGCGGCCAAAAGGGGGCGGCAGGAGCGTTTTGAGAAATTAGGTGGGTACCAGGCATAACTTGTGAACCTTTTTTTGAGGTTAGCAGTCTGAACTTTTTTAATGTGATGTCATTATTAGTACTTTTTACAAAAAAAAAAAAAAAAAAAAAAAAACTTTGATCCAAGTCAAAATAAAATGGAGTGTACGTTTTCATTAACCCCCACAAAAACGAATGAGTATGATGAGCTCATGGAAAGTGAAATGTTCTGGGTGTGCAGAGGACTTAGTGATCATTAAAGATCTGCTCTGCTCCATAGACTTTATTTACTGTGTGACTGCCACACAGTTTTAGAAAAGTCCTAATTAATATGATTAATTCCTCAAATTATAACATGCTATAAGTGCAGTCCCCAGCAGCCTACTCATTTGAGAACCACAGACAGCTGAATGTTTAGAGGGTTCAATTTTTTTTTTTTTTGTAAAGATTTTTAAAGTCTCAGTGGGGGACTGTAGTTAAAAGTGTCAGTTGTGCCCAAACTTCCTGTTCAAGCCTCAGTGAAGAGAAACAAACCAAAAACAGCTATCACCATGAAGACGCAGCTTCCTCTTATCAACACCGCCACAGGGAGATTTTAGACACTTTGTTCCCAACATGCCCATTATTATGTTTTAAATTAACTATGTCACACATAATTGGAGGAACAAATACTTGTCTTAATGACAAGCAGCAGCAGTAATTATCTCCTCAGGAGTGACTCGTTATTGTTTGTGCAGCCGGTGAGCCAAAAACATTTTCTTAAACTAAAGCTTTACCAGACTTGGCACCAGAGCAATTCGTCCGACGTGTACAACCTGCTGCCCAGCTATTAAAACTCTTATCACCGGACAAAATTAAATCTTTTTGCTTCTGTAGCGAGTGGATTGTGTTACAGCCACTTTGACGAGATCTACTCGGACCTGGTGCTGTGAAAAGTTTGCCTTCTGCACGCAGCCATTGCTGCCTCAATTGTTCTCGCTGGTGATTTAAATAAAGAGAGCCTCCAAAGCCACACTGCTCTAAATATGTATTTCTACTGTTCTAATTAGAGACTGTCTCTGGAGCAGGCACCGAGCCCAGGATGAGGGATGGCTAAGTATACCCAAACAAAAACAAAGCTCCAAAATGGAAAATTATAAAAAAAATTTAGACAGAGCCATGGACAAAATTGAAAATATAACTGGTAAGGTGACTTTGTGTGTGTTTGTTTTACTGGAGGAGAAGCACAGCAGTGACAGGAGACTGTGGTTTGGTTGCACACTTTGGGAATGTGGAAGCTTGGAGATGTCAGCGAGTTTAAAAGGCAGGGAACGTCGCTCGGCCTCTGGAGCACATGGGAGGATCTACACGCGGCAAACATTTCTCTTTGTTTTACGACGGCTCCATTTATTTGATCGAAGGCGAACTGGTTTGGTGGAAAAAGAAAGAACAGTTGAACTTTTCCCTCACGTTTGTTCCTTCATGTGCTGTCGTGCACACAGAAATGAAGCAGAAAGCTACTAACACAATGCCAGCATTTTTACTAATGTGAACAAATTAAACGTATACAGAAATGTTTAGAGACTTCAGATTAATGTGCAAAGACACCAGTTTAATTCAACCCTAACTTTTCTTGACCTTCAAACATTAAAAAAAAAACTATAATTTAATCTGAAAATTTGTCAGATTAGAGTGAAAATTTGTTTTTATTTTTACATCCATTAGGACATACAAAGGGCGGCACGGTGGCACAGTTGGTAGAGCTGCTGCTTCTCAGCGAAAATGTTGCCGGATCAAATCCTGGCCAGGGATGGGGGGCTTTCTGGGTGGAGTTTACATGTTCTCTCCGTGCATGCGTGGGTTTACTCCAGGTACTCCAGTTTCCTCCCACATACCAAAAACATGCATGTTAGACTGATTGGTAACTCTAAATTGCCTCTAGGTGTGAATGAGAGAGTGAATGGTTGTTTGTCTCATTTGTCCCTGGACTGGAAACCTGTCCAGGGTGTTCCCCTTTTCTTCCACAGTGACTGCTGGACATGCGCACCAGTAACCCCCGCGACCCAAAAAGGAAAAAGCAGGTAAAGATAATGAATGGATGGATGGATGGATTGACAACATACATTGTTTTTACATACCATAAACATTTTGTCAAAGCTTGGTCTCTAAAAGACACTAGTGGTTGTCTTTAGAGCCAGTCCTGAGAGACACCTGTCATGGCTAATTCTGACTCTAGAAGCTAACTCTGTTTATGCATATGATGAAGTTTGTGCGTTTTTTTTTTTTGTATAGATGTATTTATTCAGAATGTACAGCTGTATAAAATTTACATCCAGTATACAATATTACTTTTTTTAAGAAAAGAAAAAAACAACAACAAAAAAACAACAACAACCAAACTTCAGAAACAAAACCCACCCACCCCACCCACTCTCTCAATGTAGTAACACATGCAGTAATATTACATTTACCATTAAACATATTTTTGAAAGGCCAGAGTTAAGAGAGAGGAATACAACAGAAATATTTAAAAGGATTAACATAAGACAGTTAAAATTAATACACATCAGTCTCTCAGATATAATCTGGTTAGAATGTCCAGGAAGGGAGTCCATATCTGGTCAAACTTGGCCAATGTCCTATGCGTTGAATGTATACTTTTTTCAGGAGTGCAATATGACAACAGTTTGTTGATCCGATGTTTTTGGTTTGGTGGCTCCATAGCTTTACACTTTGTGTATACTACAAGTATACACTTTTTTGCAGCAGATGATGCTAACAAAACAAAGTATTTCTTGCAGGGATATATATTCAAGGACATAACATCTCAAAGTATCCAAATCCTGGGGTCAGCGTCTAAAGAAAGCCCACAAGCTGCTGAGGTTGTCAGAATCACGGTACCTTATTCCAGTAGGTTTGCAAGTGTACACAACTCCAAAGCATATGAAGAAGATCACCTACAGATGTACCACATCTCTGGCATTTGTCTGTGATATTGGCATACATTTTATTCAACTTATATGGGGTATAATATTATATTATTATTATTATATTTAGTATTATTATTATTATTATTATTATTATTATTATTATTATTATTGTAAGGATATTATACCCTGGTCAGTTTTACTGACGGTACAATATTCTAAATGAAAGATTTGAGCAGATCTTATCTGACACAAACTTATCATCAATTTAATTAAACGGGTTCTCTCTTTTCAGGATTTAACCAATAAATTGTGACCAGACGAAATGTAATTCACAGGAAACGTTAAACTTATGTTGGAACAGCAGGACTGCACCATTTATTTAACATAATCAATAAATTACATCAACACGCATAAGGATTGGCTCTGATTAAACTTCATATAACTTAACTGGAGATAGATTCAAACTTAGGACAACAGAACAGCAAAAGAATGACATTTTTTACTTATTCTGCAGGCAGGTTTAACTTAGTTTGTTGCTGACAACAGATATAAAGTTTAAAGGGAAGTTTTTAGCATAAGAAGGAGGAAAGGTGGAAAAGAAGGGGTGAACTATCTTGAATGTTTATAACCAGAACATGACACGTTCCCCGTGCGATCTCCAGCTGGACGTACCGTATGTCCGGTGTGTAAACAATCAGCGACTCGTTACCTTTTGACGGTCTACCAAGAATGGATCGATCCTTGAAGTCCGGAGAGGTCAGTCTGTTTAGATTGTAGCTTCTCACGTCCGCCTTTGACCCACTGAAGTAACGGCAGTCTGGTTGATGTTTCAAGAGTAAAAGTGTTCTTGGATGTGAACACTCATTGTGGTCGGAGCTTAGAAGCTCAGGTGAGTTAACAGCAGTCTTGCTGTTAATTCGGCTGTTGAACTGGACCGTTGACGCTTGGTCCAAGTTCTCAGCTTCAAAGAGAAAGTCCATTCATGTCAACTTTCTTCCAGCAACTTCTCGAGAGAGAAGTAAGATGTGAAGGTTTTAACTGAGACGTGACCCAGAAAATGTGTTGTTTTCTGATTGGCAGAATGGCATCATAAGTTGATGTGAAGATGACATCAACATGTTGAAAGGGGGTCAAAAGATTAGTTTGTCAGAAAGATAAAGTGTTAGTTTCAGATGTCAGCATTTTATGATAAAACTGATTCCTTTGCTTTAACACTTTAACAAAATACTGTTGGTTTGATTAAAACAACGTCATTAAGCATCACATATGGGACCTATTAATGATAATAGCTTGATTATTAAATAGGACAAAAACAAAAGTCTTTGGGTGTCTAGATTGTCCTGAGCTCAAGCTAAAATGAATGAGATAAAGTGTTCCTTTTATCTTCACATGCAAGTTCGAGAGGAGAGGAGAAATCCTCCATGTACAACATTTTGAATTAAGCAGAGTATTTGATTTATCTGACATTAAAATGTACTAATGCTTATACAAATAACACAAGTTATTCATTGATGACATTTGAATTAACACAAATTAAAAGAAGTCTCTGGATGACTTAATTTATGATGTTTGATTCAAATTAAAATAATAAAAGTATTATTGTCCCTTCAGGAATAACTCCCAAAAAGTTCGGTCAGAGACGTGCTTCAAACTCAAGGTTGTATCACTACAGTCCCCCCTTTGGGAACTCATCGCCTGTCCACGGGGATGAGGTCCAACACGAAAGGATACCACCGAATGTCTCTGATCTTGATGTAATCCAGCAAGTGGAAAAAAATCAAAAATTATAATCCCATAAAGTTTTTGGAAATTCCATACTGTTCGTAGGTAATCCCTTAGCGGAAAGCTTTTAATCCTTTGGAAAACAAAGTCTTATAATCCACAGCGGTAATTCCATAACGATTAGAGTTGTTGATTTCATCAGCAACAATTGTTTCAATCAGCATGTAGAGGGGATCCCTCGATTGACGCAGAGGAGGCGACCCTTGGATGAAGGTTGAAGACCAACGTTGAAGTAGCAGGTCCCCACATCGAAGGTTGAAGGCTGGTTGGTTTCCAGTCCGTGCCACTCTGGTTCTATGTGTCATGCAATTATGTGGTTTTAGGTGGGCTTATGATTGGGATTTTACATTAGCCTCACCTATATGCACCTGGTTTGTAAGCTATCATGGTTTAGATCAGCTACAATTACCAATTAAGGGGTGGATCATTTATCAAAAGTTAAATATAGGGATCTATGACTATAGAAGATTCAGGAGGGCTTCTGTAACGAAGGCCTCTTCTTCCAAACTATTCCTCCATTCATAACTTAGCTTAAAGTTAAACTAAAATAGAAAAGAAAATATAGTGTGGTCTAAATGTCTGTTGTCCTTTTAGACGAACGACGCAAGATTTGGTATTCCCTATAAATTTTGAAGTCTATGGCGAGACTCATCAAAAATGAATAGGTAATCTAGAATGGAAACGATCGAATCGGTCCTAATTAAAAATTACGAGACCAGTGTAGTTTATGGTACCTAAAGTAGCTTTAAACTACATTGATTCTTCAATGACTGAGGTTTAACAAAATGAAACTGCATGTTGGCATAGTTAAATCCATTTAAGTCTTTAACTAACATTGATAAAAACCTCTTCTAGCTGAGAGTGTCCAGAAAACAATACCAAACTTCAATAACAACAAAAGTAGCAATTAAGCAACTAGAAAACAACCGTTTCACTACATCAAACTCACTCTGTCGTCAGATTCCAACGTGTCCCACACAAGAAAACAGGTCTTAGCTTTATAACCGATGTCAATTAAATCCTACAGATTTAAACGGTTGTTAAGGTTAGTTTTTGTTGTGGGTTTTAGACTTAGCGTTTCTAAGTTCTAGTTGGAGCTGTTTCTTTTCGCAACCGATATCGTTAAAACTATTTAGTTTATTTACTATCTTGTGTTTGGACGACCTTATTTTCCCATGAAGTCGGTGAGTTTGCGAGATCTTTGTCGTTTGTGGAGTCATTGAACGCCTTGTAAGGTTTGATCTGATTTCGATGTACCCATTTAGCAATTGGCTCTTTGCGGCCTTTGCTGATTTTGATTTCGTAGACGACTGAGGACACTTTGTCTGTTATCAGATGAGGTCCAGTCCACCTGGGCATTAGTTTGCGGGCGAGAGTTCCGGTCTCGGACCCTCCTTTCCCGGTTGCTGGGGCGAACGTATAGTACCAGACTCTGTCTCCCACTTGGAGTTCATTGTGAGAGGCCTTTTGGTCGTAGTACGCCTTACGTCCTTCAGCGGATTTTTCCAGGTTTTTCTGGGCGAAAGCAAAAGTGTTTCTGAGGTGTACATTCAAATCTTTCATGTATTGTTGTGTGGTGTAGGCTGTCGCCATGGCGGCGTCGCCTGGTTGGTACAACAGGTGTAGAGGGAGAGTCATTTGTCGACCGGTCATCATCTCGAAGGGAGAGATGCCAGTTGATGTGTGTGGAGTGGCTCTTATGGCCATGAGGACCAGAGGGAGTTTCACGTCCCAGTCCTTGTGGTTTGCAGCCACGTATTTCTTCAAAATACTCACCACAGTTCTGTTTGCTCTCTCTACTTGGCCTGAAGCCTGTGGGTGGTAGCCGACATGAAAGTTGGCCTTGACGCCTAGCGTCTTCCACAGTTCTTTCATCACTTCACCTGTGAAGTGTGTACCTTGGTCTGAGTTCACCCGAAGGGGAAGTCCAAACCTTGAGAATATATGATTCATTAACAACATAGCAGTGGTTTGTGCTGTGTCGTTAGGAGCTGGTAGGCATTCTACCCATTTGGTGAATGCACAGGTTACCGTGAGAAAATATTTATTTCCTCTAGAGCTCTTAGTGAGTGGTCCAACCCAGTCGATCTGGAGGTCAGACCATGGGAATGCAATGCCTCTGCTTTGCAGTGGTGCTCTGTGAAGTGGTCTGGTTGGCTGAAACTGGCCACAGACCACGCACCCTTCAATGTAGTCCTTGACATCCTTTTTCATTCCAGGCCAATAGGCAATTTGTTTTAATGCCGTCAGCGTGGCTTTATCTCCTTTGTGTCCTGCGGACGGGAGATCATGGGCATGAACTAACATCACCCCCCTTTGGTCATGGGGAACCACGAACACAGGTGAGGACGTTGGTCCATGAGCAAAAGTTAAGATGCCCTTGATTAGTTTTAGCTGTTTGCGCAGCTGATAGAGGACCTTAAGGTCTGGATCGGAATCCATGTCGTCTTTAGACGGACTATTTTTGTTCGGATCGGTCAGGTACAGTATCATGGAGTTGATAGCAGGATCCGACTTCTGTAGTTGGATGATGTCTGGGTCAGTCAGTGCAGGTCGTACAGAGACTGCGTTGTCAGCAGGTCTGGCTGCGGCCTGGGCACGTGTGACTGCCATAACCCTGACCGTAGGTTGTATTGACAGAGTCTTGATTAACCAGGAGGGGTCGAAGGACCATAGAGGACCTTCGTCGGCTCCTTCTTTGGCTAAGGAATCTGCAATGTCATTGTAATGCTTGTCATCGCCTGGGACTCTAGAATGCCCCGGAACTTTCTTCCAGTAGATCTGTAAGTCATGTGATGTCACCAAGTGATCACACGCTATGAAAAGCTCTTTGTGTTTGACCACTTTTCTGTCGCTTGTTAGGAAACCGTTCTGTTTCCACACAGCGAGGTGACAAGCGAAACTCAAACGAGCATAGTTAGAGTCAGTGCAGATGACTAGCGTCTTGATGGAGCGTTCTACTACCATCTGGAGAGCTATTAGGATTCCTGCAATCTCAGCGTACTGAGAAGTCTGAGATCCTAATTTGTAGCTGAAAGTTATCTGCTCTTGGTTTTGGAGGAGGACCCCTCCAACACCTGCTCTGCAGATCTTGTCGCGGAGGAATGAAGATCCATCCACGTACAATGTTGTCATATCTTTGCAGATATTGTCATCAAAGAAGTGGTGATTCGGGTCTTCAGTTACTGGGGGTTTTACCTCAACCGGCGGCTGGGTGGCTGGTACATCTTGTGTACACTTCTGGCAGATTGCCAAGTCCGTCCCCAGATGTGACTTCTTGTTTTGACCATAACGTATGTCTAGGTTAAAACTTTGAAGCGCCATGAGCCACGTTGCAACACGTGAGTTTGTCACCACACCATCTCTGATGCGTTCACTGTTAAGAAAGGTCACTGGCTGGTGTTGTGTTTCCACAATGATTTTCTGTCCACCAATGTAGCTGGAGAAATGTTTAACTGCCCACACTGTGGTCAGTAAAGCTTTCTCACAGTCTGAGAATCTCAACTCGGGGCCTGCCATCGTTTTGCTGGCGTAGGCTACCACACGTTTGTCTCTGTCGTGTATCTGGTACAGACCCGCACTTATGCAATGAGCTGAGAAGCCCACTTCCAAGTAAAACTCTTTGTTGTAGTCTGGGTAGACTAAACAAGGGGCTGACTTGATCCTGTTTATAAGAGCGTCCATTGCCTGTTGCTGTTTGTCAGTCCAAACAAATGGTACGTCTTTTTTAAGGAGTTCAGTCAGTGGTTTCGCAAGGTCCGCATAGTTTTCGATGAATTGGTTCGAGTAGTTACACACGCCCAGAAAACTTTGTAGTTCTTTGAGATTGGTGGGGACTTTGAGATTGTCGAGGCCTTGGGTGCGAGTCAGCTGTGGTTGTACTCCGTCTGGACCTACAAGTAGGCCAACGTAGTCCACCTTGGTTCTGCACCACTGGCATTTTGACAGTGATATCTTAGCACCAGCAGTTGTTAGTTGATTCAGAACGTGGTCGATCTCAGCCAAATGTGATTCCAGTGTTGGCTGCCTCAAAAGGACATCGTCCACGTAAATCAGCGTCCCACGATGGTGGGCGTCTGGACATGCTTTGTTTAAGAAGATGTTGAACTCTGCAGGAGAGTTAGCGTAGCCAAAGGGACACCTGTTAAAGGTGTATTGTCGGCCACCAAAAGTGAAAGCTAGTTTGTATTGATCCTCGGTGCGCACAGGGATGGTCCAAAAACCAGAGGCGACGTCGAGGGTTGAAAAGTACTTACCATTGGTGACCTTGGGCAGTTCCTGTTGGAGTTGCGTCATAGGCCATCTGGATAAGGGAACTTGTTTGTTTAGCTTTCTGTAGTCTATAGTGAGTCTCCACTTACCATTAGGTTTTAACACCGGCCATAAAGGCGCAGAGTAAGTGCTGTTACAGTATCGGATGATACCTTTTTCTAACAGGTCATTAATGATTTCTCTGACAGGTTGATGTGCTGCCAGAGGAATCTTGTACTGTCTGACAAATGCAGGGGGAGCATTAGGCGGGGTTGGGATGCTCACTGTGTGGAGCGTGGTCAACCCACAATCCATTGAGTCAGTTGAGAATGATTTCTCATATTTTAGAAGAACTTTGCGAAGTTTGTCCCTTTCTTCATCAGTTTTCAGGGCGTCGGCTTGGGCGACCACCTGGTCAATCTGTGAAGCCGCTGAGGTATACCTGGAGCTCACCGACACACGTCTGCCTGCAGTGGCTGCATCATGTGAACCCCCTATCTCAAGTTTGTGTTTTTTTATTTGAGGAAGTAGTCTGGGTTGTAGTGGAATAAGAAAAAACAATAAATCAAAGTACAGTACATTAGTTGGCTCCCATGTCAGGAGCTGAAGTCTGTACAATCATATTTGTAATAAAACTCTTAAGACTTTGTTCAAAATGTTCCAGACATTTTCAAAATTTGACATTTTCTGCTATATTTGCATTTTTGGACCACCACTAACAAAGTTTTTGAGGATAGAAATTGTCATTTTCAAAATTGCTGGTGTTTTCTGGACATATTGGCCTGTTTTTTAAATGTATTTATTTTATAAATGATGCAGCAGCATATTTTTGTACCTTTCACTTTCTCTCTCAGAAACCAGAACACTGGAGCTGTTGTAATCTTTTATTTCTACATCACATTTTAATTTGAACATTTAAACTTTTATTTTTTATTTTTGGGTGAAATGGGTATAAATTAAGGTGAAAAGAAGTGACTCTTTTCAGCTCATTTTCAGCCAAGCCAAACACACCCCATGTATTTAGACATGTTAATTATTAATAGGGGCATTTTTACCTCTAGTAGCATGGCATGGTATTTCAGCATTTTTAGATTAGTGTGAACAATAAAAAATATACTGTGTAAGCAGAGTAAAGAAAAAGGCTTTTGGAAATAAAGAGTAGATGAAGCCCAAGACAGCTTCTGTTGCAATATCTGTGATGTCATCAAACTGCATCTCTAAGAGGTATTTCCTGCTGATGAACCATAAAGTGTTCACTTCTCCTTGACTCAGAAGTAATGCTTTGGTTGTCTATGATAAAAAAAAGCAAAAGTGTTTTTGAGTCTCGGTGAGATTTTCTGTGACAGGGCAACCGGTGATCCCAGCCTGAAGAAGGTCTGGATGTGGTCATTGGGTAGCTGCAGCTCTATAGTTTTGGAGCGTTCAGCAAACAGAACTAAACTCGGATGCAACTTATGTGTCTCTTATGCGACGAGGAGCCAATGATGCGTTTCACTGGAACCTTCAAGTTAGAATTGATGAATTCCAGTTTTAAATAAACTCAACTGGAACGCGTCGTGAAATTTTGACTTGGACGTCAAAATTCTGTATCACTGCCTTTTACATAAACAGTGCAGTTTATTTGTACAAGTACTTGAAAGCCACAATTTCCAAGTTCCAAGCTGAAAACAAAAAGAAAACTCAAACGCCTGCATCATCTGAACTCCTTCTTAGAGGAGGATCATGACAAGCCTTGGCCTCAAAATTCAAAATGGCCGACGCATACACAAAAAGAGGTGAAAGCTGCTGTAACAAACTTTCACTTTTCATTTCTGTGAGTTTGTATCTCAGTAAATTAGTTGTATGAACCTCTTTAATGAGTATTTTGTTACAGTATGTAATGCCAAGAACAACAATAAATAAACTGAAATTAAAAAAAGTACCCATCATTATCCTGCTAAGTGGTTACTGAGAACAACAATTAGCAAATCACAGTTCTCCAATTTGTAGCTGGTAAACTTGGTTATTAGAATGTTCTAAGATCTTGGTTTAGTGGTAAATGTAACACGTCAGCAGCAGTGAGTTACTGCTTTTGTTCTCTTCTGTTAGCTTGCATGTCAGAGGGTACAATCCCATCCATCCATCCATCCATTTTCGTCCGCTTATCCGGGGTCGGGTCGCGGGGGTAGCAGCCTAAGTAGGGAGGCCCAGACTTCCCTCTCCCCAGCCACATGGAGCAGCTCCTCTGGGGGAATCCCAAGGCGTTCCCAGGCCAGCCGAGAAACATAGTCCCTCCAGCGTGTCCTGGGTCTTCCTCTGGGCCTCCTCCCGGTGGGACATGCCCGGAACACCTCCCCAGGGAGGCGTCCAGGAGGCATCCTAACCAGATGCCCGAGCCACCTCAACTGGCTCCTCTCGATGTGGAGAAGCAGCGGCTCTACTCCGAGTCCCTCCCGGATGACTGAGCTTCTCACCCTATCTCTAAGGGAGAGTCCAGACACCCTGCGGAGAAAACTCATTTCAGCCGCTTGTATCCGAGATCTCGTTCTTTCGGTCACAACCCAAAGCTCATGACCATAGATGAGGGTGGGAACGTAGATCGATCGGTAAATTGAGAGCTTTGCCTTTCGACTCAGCTCTCTCTTCACCACGACAGACCGGTACAGAGCCCGCTTCACTGCGGATGCTGCACCTATCCGCCTATCGATCTCACGCTCCAGTTTTCCCTCATTCGTGAACAAGACCCCGAGATACTTAAACTCCTCCACTTGGGGCAGGACCTCCTCCCCGACCCGGAGAGGGCATGCTACCCTTTTCCGGCTCAAGACCATGGCCTCGGATTTGGAGGAACTGATCCTCATCCCGGCCGCATCACACTCGGCTGCAAACCGCTCCAGTGAAAGCTGTAGATCACGATCTGATGAAGCCAATAGGACCACATCATCTGCAAAAAACAGAGAAGCGATTCTAAGGCCACCAAAACGGATCCTCTCAACACCTTGGCTGCGCCTAGAAATTCTGTCCATAAAAGTTATGAACAGAATCGGTGACAAAGGGTAACCTTGGCGGAGTCCAACTCTCACTGGAAACGAACCTGACTTACTGCCGGCAAGCAATGCCAGGGTACACTCCCTATGAAAACTATTCACCAACATGAACGTTTCACACCTTTACTGCTGTCATAAACCAGTTATGGTCAATAGAAATTGGTATTCCTGACCAAAAAATGAAAAAACAAAACAAACAAAAACTTCCATGTTGTGGTGAAATAAAATTTCTACATTTCATATAAACTCGACTTGTTTGCCAAGCTCTAGTTGACACTTAATGAGATTTCTTCAACAGTAGCTTCTCTTTTCCACTCTCCTATGAAACCGAGACTGGTTGATAGCTCAGTCAACAGTTCTTGTATGCCCAGTCTCTCCCATCTCCCTCAGATTGGGGACTGTGAGACCACTAGAGTGGTCACGTGTCTCGGCGGTCTCTTTCTCTATTCTCCTTCTTGCACGGTCCCACAGTCATGAAGACAGACTGTGCTTGGTAGATTCATACAAGTTCCATATTCCTTTCATTTATTTATTCAATTCGATTCAATTCAATTAAAAATACTTTATGAATTCTAGAGGTAAATTAAATGTTGTTGTAACTCATCATCCTGGTTTCATTAAAGAATTGTAGATGCTGATGGCTGTGGGCAGGAAGGATCTCTTGTAGCGGTCTGTCTTACAGCAGATATGAAGAAGCCTCTGACTGAAGACACTCTGTTGTTGTATGACAGTCTGATGAAGAGGATGCTGAGGGTTGTCTATAATGTTCTTCATTTTATGAAAAATCCTTCTTTGTACAATCATCTACAAAGGTTCTAGAGGAGTCCCTAGAACTGATCCAGCCTTCTTTATAAGCTTGTTGATCTTTCTTAAGTCACTTGCTCTGATGCTGCTACCCCAGCAGATGATGGCAGAAGAGATAGCACTCTCTACAACAGACTTAAAGAAGATATGCAGCATCTTGCTGCAAACACTGAAGGACTTCAGCTTCCTCAACAAGTACAGTCTGCCCTGTCCCTTCTTGTACTTTGTAGATACTTCACTGTTGCATCTCCAGTCCAGTTTGTTGTCCAGGTGAAACCCAAGGTATTTATACTTCTCCACCACCTCCACTTCTTCTCCCATGATGGAAATAGGGTTGGACCTGTTCCTGTTTCTCCTGAAATTTACAATCATCTCATTGTTTTGTTCACATTCAAGATGAGATGATTGTTTCCACACCATGCCACAAAATGGTCCACCGGTTTCCTGTACTCAGCTTCTTGTCCATCTCTGATACACCCAACCACTGCAGAGTCATCTGCATATTTATGCAGATGACAGGAGCCTGTTTTGAATTGAATTATTCATTTACTAAATTGAATTATTTAATTAAACTGAATTGAATTATTACATACTAAAACTATTATGATGGATTAAACATAATTTCAGGAGATATGTAGGTCCTTTCTCCTCTGGCTCTCGCTCAAGGCGGACACTCCTGCTCTCCTTCCCCCTCCTTCCTCCTGCTCCACTCTCTGTGTGTTTGAAGCTCCTGGTACACATCTCCCCAACGAAAAATAAGATTATGGATCTGGTGAGCTGGACTTTCAAAATCTTTTCAACAAAACGACAGGGTCCTGGAGAAACCTCTGGTCCAGCTGAGACTCATGCTGCGGGGTACGTCAGAGATCTGTGTGGTGTTGTTCAGTTCTGTCTCGGGAGGACACTAAAGTCGTTTATGTATCTTAGCCTCAGATACGAGCAGACTATCAAATTTCTCGTGGGGCATGGGTAACTAGGAACAAAGCTTCGTCCATCACCCCCTCCACCCCCATCCCGAAAACTTCTTTGCAAGCTTATCAGAACTGCTGGCTGAAACAACATCATCAGAAGTGTAGCATATCTGAAAGTGTTCATGGACAAATCTCAACGTCTTGACATGAAATGCATATGTAATCATGTTTATTAATGTGCTTGCTGGTAGAGTTTTTTGATGTCTCAAATCGTGTCCTGACAAGACAAGATGTGAAAAGATCTGTTTTGTAATACCGCTATCTATCCTCATGGTTCTTACCCTTTTTCTATCTAAAAGTATTCTGATAAGGAATGAGGGGCTGCACTTTTTAGCAGCAGCAACGTGCACTCCGCCTTCTTTTGGACCACCGTACAAACATAATCTCACTGTATCTCGGTACAATGATAATAAAGCTTGTTCTGAGTCTTGGAAATCCTTCTGTACTCATCCTTGACTGGTACATTTAAATAATTCTTCCTCTGAGTCAAATAAGTTCACTTTTAAAGGGGGTGAATATTTATGCAGTCACTTATTTTAATGACATATTTTCATTTCACTGGTATTATTCTGGAAATTTTTGATATTGGTACTAGTCTGGTTCGTAAGCACAATAATCGTATACTCCAACATGCAAATGGAACACATTTCCCAGATCAGAGGTCTGAAACAAAAAACACAGCACAAGTATCCACAACATCAACTGGTCCAGATTACATGAACCCTTTGTTCTTAGGCTAACTTTTTTGTTTTATTGACAACATCCTGATTAAATGCACTAATGTGATGTTTGGTGTTCACACTGGTGCAAAATATGAGGATGTGCAGACCCAGTCAGCACCAGAAACCAAGGTCTGGCTAATGCTCATAAATAGAATGCATAGAAAACACAGACAACCAATACAGTACTCCCAACACTTTTGTTTTTTATGAGATGTTTACAGTACATTATGAGTACAAACTGAACTTTGCCTTAATATCACACATATCATCACAACCTACAGTCAGATCCAAGGCCAAATGAAATGCATCTGAGGAAAGCTGGCAACATGATAAAGACATTCTTGGGAGATACCAAAGTCTGTCATGGTCTAACATTTGCTGCAGAGCGCTCATGAATACATTATGGAAGCCAAGTTCAAACGATAAGCCTGGTTCAGATTTCTGCAACATCTTCACTAACGTTTGGCTCCTATGATGAACACAGCTAATAGCTTTGATATATGTTCACCCAATGGTATAAACACATCTAACATTTTATTCAGTTCAGTTATTTAGGCCGAACTGTTTTCTCTACAGAAAAATCTGATCCGTATTTGACCATCTGAAAAGTATAGAAGAGATGTGAATTTAATTTACTGTCCCAGTGTGACCCCAGCCATGTCCATTGATTACTATTCCACCAGTTTCCTTCACTCCTGCATCACTCCCATCCCAGATACAAGCACACTGAATCAGTCTTCAGAAAGGTGAAACGTACTGCTCACACGTCTCCCCCTCACCAACCAGTGACTCCAAAGTTTACTCCTTTCAAAGAAATTCATTCCTTCATGATTTTTTTTGGCACCGCTCGCTGATCAATGGCATATTGGGCCCATCTGGGAGCTGAATGTGAATGAAGTGTTCATGTTTACAAGCATTTTGGGAAAGTGAGATTGTGGAAAAGGTTGAGGACAATAAACTATAACCGAAAAATAACCTCAGCAGGCATGTAAGGGATGGAAATACACCAATAAATAAATTTAATGCATATTAATGATCCAAACGCAAAAGGAAACCAGGAGTGGTGTTGACATCAAGCTGTTTGATAAATATGCCAATGAAAGCTACTGAGCAGGTACGATTACATCAAGCTGTTACTGCAGTAAAATATCTCTCACTATAGTGAAAAAATAATAATTTAAAAAAATAATGTCACGTTTTGAGAGCAGGTATGTCAAGAGCAGACACATTCCAGAGGATATAGATGGTCTGAATACAGATGAGTCAGTGACGCAGCAGGTAGAGCTGTCGCCTCTCAGTGAGGTCACGAGGTTCGCCTCCCAGTCTTTGAGTGGAGTTTGCATGTTTCCCTGTGCACACATGGGCTTTCTCCAGGTACTCTGATTTCCTCCCACAGACCAAAGACATGCAAGCGTCACTAGTAACTTTAAATTGTCACTAGGTGTGAATGTTTGTTTGTCTCTGTCTGCCCCTGTGATGGACTGGAGTGCTGTTTGTGTGAAATGGAAGTCAGCACGTTGCTTATTTTTGACCCAATCGTGTGAGGAAACTATACATTTAAGCAATGAAAAAATAGAAAGCAGATTTCTCAAATGACTGACGTGGCCAATTTACAAACTGTAAATATGTGGTGGTAGCTCTCTTGGAATTTAACATTGCAACCAAATTTATGATAGGGACATTTTTGATGGCTAGAAGCAGCCACATAGTAAAATGGAAGTCAGCAAGTTGCTTATTTTTCAAGTTATCCAACTCACAATGGTAACATATATACTTATATGGCAGCAGCCATCTTGGATTTTGACGTGGCAACCCAGTTTTTGAAAGGATACTTTCTCATGCCTAGATGTAGCCACATATCATTCAACATTTGCTCTTCTCAAGGGCGGACGTCTCCTCTCGGTCTCCACTTTGCTTTTGCTTTGTCTTGGCTGTGAAACTTTCTGAGAGCCTCTCTTCTAGAAAATCTTCTGAATCATAACTATGGACTTCAATTTGGTCAGTTGGTCTCTCAACACAACTGATAACATTTCTTCAAAAAGAAGACAGGCTGTAGGCGAGCCGATTTGCCCTGTTGGCATGCACACAGCTGGATATCTCATCGACTTGGAAGACTTGATGATGTGTCTATCTCTGCTGTCATCTGTGGATCTTAAGGACACATACTTAATTGGATTTATGATAACTGGTTCCTGCTTTTTAGATATGGCTGGTTCCTGGTCTATCAACACACAAGGAAGATGTCTGCGGCAAATCTGGACCTGGTCAGGCTGCCTGCCTTACATGATGGCTTGGGTCATGTCTCGAAAACCCAGACTTTTGGCTAAATGTATTAGATCTAGGGGATTTTCTCAGGCACGTTCCATTGGTGTGGTCATTTTAATTTGGACATTTCGGAAGTGAGTGGACTGACACAGACTGAAGGTAGATGTCATTAAAGTTCTGCCTGTTCCCAAAACAATCAGGTTTATCTGAAATTTGGCTCACTGACTGGCCTTGACAGGCCGTCTTATCTCGACACGCCTGCAGAAGTTTTGTAAATCTGACGCTCTTACCATCCCAATCCTGCTGCTGAGGAATTCCACAGACTTTTCAGAGGAACGCAGCTGAATAAACATTCTGTCATCATTTCAGGACTCTGGATTCACCTCTGGCCGTACTCGGCAGCCCCCCCCCCACACACACACACACCAATCAGTGTGCACAGATATCCAGAGGGAACTACTGAATAAGAACTGAGTTATTTTATCTGAACTCTGCAGTGCCTCTATGGGCTGGCTTGCTAACAGCCTTTGAGTCCCCTCTCCCGCCCTCTGCGTAATGTCGGCGTCATTATGTGCTTGTGTGCGAGATTTTTTTCATTACCACATTTTTGACCTTCAAGCAGAGGTCAAAAATGTGTTAGGAATTTTTTAGTCTCCAAACCCTATGTGTCATTTTTCACCACTTTTATTGTCTGTCCAACAGATCTCACTTGTAAATGAGTCTTCGAGGCTCAATGTGACTTATCTGTTTAAATAAAGGCTGAATGAAAAAAAATCAAAATAGGTCGGTTCCTCATTTACTTTTCAAGTTATCATGCTCACATCTACAAATGGAGTATTTCCAATCGCCCCTCTTCGCTCCATGCCGAGGGGACAAAAAGCATCTGAGCACAAACTGGCTTTAATTGTTCCATAGCACAAGCTCAGATGTAACACTGTGTTGTTTTCTGGGTAAATGTCAGGCTGTCAAAAGTTGAAATTTTCCTTACACAAACCACATAGTGATTTGCCTAATCCAAATCAAACACAGACTAATATATCCAATTTATAAACCTAACAAAAATGTGAAAGAAAAAAGTTTGTTATCAATAAATTTTACGTAAGAAATTACACCAGATGTTTTTACCAGAAGTAATCTTTGAAGTAGCATGTGTATAGAAAAGTTTGAACACATTGTAGCAATGCTTTATTAAATGGCTAATTTTAAGAAGCTTGCTAACGTTGTTGTATTTTTATTATATTGATATTTTAACCAATTTGAAATACCTTCTTTATTTTATGGTTAAAAATACTTGACATTTGAGTTTTGTGTCAGATAATTTGCAATAGATGAGTTATTTCATTCTTTAAGCTGTATGACACACAAGCCAACCAATATTATAACAGAAAAAACTGGCAATAGCCTATATGCCACGGGCTTCTGTTCCAGCACCTCCGCAGTCATTACACAGACGGCGCACTTCCGGTTAGCGGGAAAGACACGAACATAAATGACTAAATACAATTAATAAAACATCGGCATACACACCAATAACAACTCTATACACATATAAAACCATATAAAATTATGGCGACGTTCCCCCTACGGATAGCCGCGATAAATGTTCGCCGAAACCCCCCCGCGGAACAGCTGTTCCCACCGGTGGGCGGACACAACGGTACTCACGTGTAGTGCCGGTAGCGCGCGGCCGCTTCCCGTTTCGGCTCGTTGTCATGGTTTGCTACTAGGAGCTAACGCTAGCAACAACGGAGGTGGATGGGAACCGGAAGTGGCGGGTAGGTGTTGCATTTTGCCGGAAGTACGTCACGCCCCCCCGTGGCATATAGGCTATTTACTTGAAATGTTTGTCCATTGTACTGATCACTTGCTCTTCTCAAGGGCGGGACGTCTCCTCTTGGTCTCCGCTTTGCTTTTGCTTTGTCTTGTCTGTGAAACTGTCTGAGAGCCTCTCTTCTTCAAAATCTTCTGATTCATATCTATGGACTTCAATTTAATCAGTTGGTCCCTCAACACAACTGATAACATTTCTTCAAAGAGAAGACAGGCTGTAGGTGAGCCGATTTGATTCTCAGGCATGTTCCATTGGTATGGTCATTTTAATTTGGACATTTTCGGAAGTGAGTGGACTGACACAGACTGAAGGTAGATGTCATTAAAGTTTTGCCTGTTCCCAAAACAATCGTTTTTATCTGACATTCGGCTCCCCGACTGGCCTTGATAGGCCGCCTTATCTCAACACGCCTGAGAAGTTTTGTAAACAAGATGCTCTCATTCCCTTCCCAAACCTGCTACTGAGGAATTCCACAGACATTTCAGAGGAGCACAGCTGAATAAACATTCTGTCTTCATTTCAGGACTCTCGCCTCTGGCCGACCTTGGCAGCCCCCCCCACCCCATGAGTGTGCACAGATCTATGAGCTGGCTGCTCAAACCGCTTTTGAGCCCCCCCGCCCTCTGCGTAATGTCGGCATCATTATGTGCAAGACTTTTTTTCATTACCACATTTTTAACCTTCAAACAGAGGTCAAAAATGTGTTGGAGATTTTTTTTGTCTCCAAACCCCATGTGTTATTTTTTCCCACTTTTATTGTCTGTCCAACAATTCTCACTTGTAAATGAGTCTTCGAGGCTCAATGTGATTTATCTGTTTAAATAAAGGTTGAATGAAAAAATAAAAGTGATGTATGCCAGAGATAAGTGTGCATATTTTTGCTAATTCTTAAACATAACCAGACACAAGGATAACATATTTCAGTTTACACAGCTCTCACTGTTGGGCTGTGAACCTGGTAGTGCAGTAAAGCATAAAACTATGACTCAACGAGAAGTTCTAACCTTCAGATTTTATAGTTGTGACCAATTCACTCAAAATATAAACTCCCTGACTAATCCCTGATATACTTAGTCTTCCTTTCCATCAGATGATGACACAGCTACAATAAAAAATAAATAAAAACTTTGCCAGAAAAACTAAGTGTAAAGCTGCTGAAGTGAGGATCAGCACCTCCTAATCTGAGGCCATGGTCCTCAGCCAGAACAGGGTGGACTGCACTCTCCAGGTTGGGAATGAGGTGCTGCTGCAAGTGGAGGAGTTTAAGAAACTCTGGGATCCCAAGGGAGGAAAGAATGGGTTGTGAGATGGGCGGACAAATAGGTGAGGCTTCTGCGGTATTGTGGACTCTGTGCTGATCCTTATGGTAAAGAGGGTTCTAAGATGCAAGGTGAATCTCTCTGTTTACCATTCGGTCTATGTTCAATCTCTCACTTATGGTCAAGAACTTTGAGTACAGGTAGTTACCAAAAGAACAAAATCATGGATACAAGTGAGTTTCCTTCACATAGCAGCTGGACTATCGCCGTAGAGATAGGGGGAGACGTTCAGTTATTTGGGAGTGACTCGGAGAAGAGCCACTGCTCCTCCACCTTGACAGGAGCCACTTGAGGTGGTAAGGATTCATCTTGGATGCCTCTCTAGGGAGATATTCCTGGAATTTCCAACTGGGAGAAGATGCTGAGGAAGACCTAGACGCTGGACAGACCATGTGTCTCAGCTGGCTTGGGAAAACCATTGAATCCTCCCAGAAGATCTGGAAGAGGAACCTGTGGAAAGAGATGTCTGGACTTCCATGCTCATGCTGCACCAAAGGTCCAACTCCAGGAAAAGAGAAGGATAATGGATGGATAGATTTTGGTAACATCCATGTGTTTACTGATGACTCAACTAAATGTAACCATTTACTTGCAGTGTTTTCTCTGCACTTGCCTTCCATTGCAAATTGAAGATTTCTCCTTTTCTAAGTAGTAAATGGTGCAAAGATGATTGTATAAAACTTGTATGAATGCAGGTGGCTTTAAAAATAAAATTCTTATTTAAAGCTTTCCAAATTACAATTATTGCAAGTTTTTCCCACCAAAGTTGAGAACATGAATGCATCACATAACAAGTGGAGAACAACTCAGAAACACCCACTTGGTTGCTGTTCCTGTGTGACTGACACAAAACACTTGCCCAGTTAAAGCAGGAAATTTTTTAGTTATCCCTATAATTAACACCACTCACGTCCGATGTGACTGAGCAGGCCCTTTGTGTATAAATTGTTGACATTGGTACAGAAAACATCTGGCCAAATCGAAAGGCAGGCGAAATTACATCGATTGAAATACGGTAAGTGTTTTTTGTCCTTCGTCCCAGCCTCTCATCATAGCCGCTCAAATTTAAACCATAATCATAATCGGTCAGTTTATTTAAACAACTAAAAAAAAGATGGTACAGTCAAAAAGACTGCTCATTGGACACATAGATTTACACGTGGTTTGTGTTTTAGTGCTGTTGCGAGTGATGTGTTGGGTTTTGAATAGGCAGTGGACTGTAGAATGAACACAAGCAGTATTATCTGTGTAATCCACTCTTTACAATGTATGGTGTCAGTAAACTTATATGGAGTCATGCCTTATATGTGTGTGTGAGCATGCAGGTAAAGGTTTGCTAGACCAATGAAGCTTTGGAACAATTGGTCATAAAAATCCAGCGCCGTCCATCACATCCTCTGTGATTTGAACAGGCAAACAATGTTTAAAGCATGTTAAACTTCATCTGAGAGGAGTAATTTATATGCATTGAACTGAGTGTGACAGATTATGTGATACGTGAAACAGTCACCAGAAGTTCAGTGCTTCACCTACTCTCTTAAGGATAGAACTTGTTTTATTCATCTATCATAAAGCAATACGCAGAACTGGCCACAAACTGCAAAACTGAACTCAAAATGGCCCTGCATCAAAGTCCTGCAAAAGCTTAACAACATACAGTACCGGCACTTCCCTGTCACCAGGAAGACAGACAATGTACGCTACATCCCGGTTTGCATTACCATGCACCGAGGCAGTACAAACATTTGAACTCGGTGATCTGTCCCATCTGAACAGCAACGCGAAAGACAGAAACAGAGGAACAAAAGAAAGATTACTTATTTTTAGACAACAGATTCCAGATTTGGGGTGGTTCTCTTGAAATCTTGACAAAACCTTTGAATAACTGTTCTACTTATTTCAGAGGTCAGTTTAACAGAAGTGATTGGCTAATTAACATCTTAGTTTTATGTAGCCTGAAGGAATAAAATGAATAGCAGCCCAACTATCAATAGCTTCCAGGGGACTATTAAAGGCTATAACAATTATTTATCAATGTAAGATGATCTTCGTTAAAAACTCTGGTATGGAAGTATAACATTCATTTTAAGTAAATGTCACCAAAGCATGTTTCACAGTGCTGACCATTAGTTAAGTGACTCAGTTTATGCTAACCTGGCTATTATTTTGTAATGGTTTTAGTTTACATAGAAATGAATGTTTTCTTCTGTTGCTGTTACTACTGCTTGTCAATAAAAAGTGGTACTGTGGATAGTGTAGGGCAGAAAAGACAAAGATTAAGAAAGCCTGATTTATAGTCAACGAAAAGCCCTTTTTTGTCTCGCTGATATGGATGCATAATGAAAATTGCATTGTTTTCTACTCTTATCACCCCAACATCTCATTTTGTGCATTGTCCCCATTCAGAACTAGCTTTCGCAGCACTATGCGGCAACATTGTGTAATTGCTCAGAACGTCATGGATGTGTCTGTTTATATACTGTAACATGGCTGATCTCAGGGCAGTGTCCGCTGAGGAGCTGCTGGCTGAGCTGTAAGGAAATACAGGCAACATTACAACTGTTCCAGTAAAATGGTAAAGAAAGTTAATAAAAACATAGTAAAATACCTCATGGAAAGAGATGGGACAACTTTGTGCACACAGGAGACAGCACAGAGAACCGATGGTTCTCCATGGCTATATTTACTGAAAGATAGTGCGCCTCATATTCCCACACTGTCTCTTGGTTATGTTGAGTGTGAGTGTGTGTAACTTGTGCTGCAGTGAGAGGACTAATCATGATCTATCGCCTGCAATTTCTCCTTTGAGCATAAAATGCCTGTATGAAAAAGACAGTGTACAATGACAGTGGGATCTATCTACCATCTTGTTCAGGTATAACCAAGCGTTAAGATAAAAGAGAGACGAGTCATGTTGTAATGGCATCAGCCATAATGATAGTTACTAGGCATGTAACGGTACAAGTGGGTGTACCGAACCGTTCGGTTCGGTCCACCTGCGTACCGTTTCGGTTATTTTTTCACTCATTGAACATTATTAACGGGGGAATATATGCACTGCGGAACTAAATTTCCTGGGCGCGTTTCAGCACGGAGCTATTATCGCGCAACACGCGAAGCACCCGCAGCATTTAGCCGTTAGCATGGTAAATGGAGCTTATTTATATAGCGCTTTCTAGCCCCCTGTGAGGAGCCCCAAAGCGCTTTACAATACCAACCATCCACCCATTCATACACGCATTCATACACCGGTAGTGGCAGACTGCCATGCAAGGTGCTTTCCAGTCCTACCGGGAGCAACTCGGGGTTAAGTGTCTTGCCCAGGGACACAACGACACATGGTGTGGGGAACCGGGATTCGAGCCTCCAACCTTCCGATCGTGGGATGATTGCCATTACCATTACGCCACGGCCGTCCCATAGCATGTCGTGTGCTGTCTTCTGTTTGGGAACGTAATGGCTTTTTTGACGAGCGCACATTCAAAGCTGTGTGGACGTTGTTTTACAAGACTGGATCTGCAGCAACACGTCTAACGTGAACGCGCTGGAAACTACTTCATCCGAACGTGAACGAAGAAACAGCACTCAGCTTGTTACAAACAAACAGCGCTAACAACAACAGCTGAGCTGCATTAAAATTACTTCATCAGGTGATTCAGGTCGGTCCAGAGCAATAACGCAAACTGTATGAGTTTTTAAATAACTGAATCTAAGTCTGAATGTTGTTTTATGCGCAGGCTTTAAAGTTACTGAGCATCGCTACGAGACATTCATCAAGTCAACACTTAAGTCAAAAAGTTCAGCTCTTTATGAAAAAACTAAAACTGATGTCAACAAGTCCTGGAGCTCACGCCCTGATGATGAGTGGGAGATTCAACTGTTCAAGAGGTATTGTTCTTTTATTATAATTATTATTAATAATTTATTTATTATTATTTAAAATCATAATCTTATTAACTTATTTTTTTTACCTCTGTTTTATTTTGTCTTGGACAGAGGTAGCATCTCTCTTCCACTTCAGTGACAGACATCCACCAGAGATCACCTGCTGCAGCTAAGAAGTGTGTGATGACTGAACTGAACTCTGAACTGTTCCAGGACCTGTCCCACCTGGAGGAGCAGGTCCAAGAGGTTGTGAGTACAGTAATGAGGACAAATACAGCCACACTGCTGCTACTGGACAAAAACTTGATTAGTTAGACTGTAAACAGTCTGTTGCTGCTTATTGTTCTGGTTCTGACTGTTATTGTATTTATTAAGATTTTTATTATTGTTAATATAGTTTATTGTAGAGTGCTGTTTATTTAAAATATCATCCAAATGAGTCACTTTTATTTATTACTACAATACAATACAAATGTATTTTTGGCATATTTTTAAAATGAACATTTTGTAAGTCTTTATTTTGTCTTTATTTTTTTGTGTACCGAAAATAAACCGAACCGAGCCCTCCTTGTAATTGAACCGAACCGAAATGTGATTTTAGCGTACCGTTACATCCCTAATAGTTACTGTAAAAAAAAAAAGTTTATCTACATTTCCTACTTTCATTACACCACATTTAATGAGTGATTTTGAATGATTTTTAAAAAAAATGAAAATTTGTTATAATAATAATAATAATAAACTTTATTTGTATAGCACCTTCCTACAATGCCTTGCATTGACCAATGTGCTTAACAGGACAGAAAATATAAAAACCGGTACAATAAATCAGTGAAAATAGAATAAAAAACAACAGCAATAAAAGGAGGCAATGGAAATAAAAATGCTACATACTAAAATACCAAAGTAATAAAAGTTACACACTGAAAGCTTTTTTGAACAAGTGGGTCTTCAGTCTGGTTTTGAACAGAGTCAGATCAGAGGTGGCACGCAGCTCAAGGGGGAGACTGTTCCAGGCTTTTGGGCCGGCAACAGAAAAGGACCGGTCTCCCCATTGTTTGTACCTTGAGCGAGGCACCTCCAGCAGGTGTTGACTGGCAGATCGTAAAGCTCTGCCGGGCTGATGGACTTTCAAAAGTTCTGAGATGTACAGAGGAGCAAGTCCATTCAGAGCTTTGAAAACAAACAGCAGCAGCTTGAACTGTATCCTGAACTGAACCGGGAGCCAGTGTAGAGAGGACAGGACAGGAGTGATGTGTTCATATTTCCGTGTGTTGGTCAAAAAGCGGGCGGCAGAGTTCTGTACAAGCTGTAAACGGGAGATGGAGGATTGATTAAGAAAAACAGGTCTCTCTTGTAAATGAGTCCTCGAGGCTCAATGGGATTAACCTGTCTAAATAAAGGTTGAATGAATTGATTAATACCAACATACAAAGCATTACAATAGTCAAGTCTGGAGGTCACAAAGGCATGGATGGCCTTCTCCAGATCACCACGGCTGAGAAATGACTTGACTTTGGAGAGCAGACGGAGCTGAAAGAAGCTGGTCTTGACAACAGAACTGATCTGTTTATCAAGCTTTAAGTTGGAGTCAAGCTGCACTCCAAGATTTCTGACCACCGGGTTGAAGTGGGGGAGGGGAAAACCAACACTGGGACTGGGAAGGATGTTGCTGGTGTCACCGAGTGCACCAAATAAAATGCATTCAGTTTTATCTGTGTTTAGGTGGAGGAAGTTTTGAAAGAGTCAGTGCTTAATGTCATTTAAGCAGTTGACAAGAGTGTTTGAACTGAGTGAGGGGTTGGGAGTGAGTGTGAGTGTGAGTGTATAAGAGCATCAGAAATATTGAAATGCATCTATCTTATTTATATTTTCACAAATTAATGTTCACATTTCGAGTGTTGCTACTATTAATTTTAATGTGATTTCCTAAAGATGATTATTCTATTGTATTCAGAAAACAAGCTGGGTGCCGGTGGAAATTGTACTACTGTTAGTCGAAGACCCAGAGGAAGGAAACGTGTCAGGAGACAGAGGGAGAGGAGGAAAGTGAAGAATGTAGGACCGAGGGTTGCAACTCTAAATGTGGGGACAATGACAGGCAAAGGTAGAGAGCTGACTGACATGATGCAGAGAAGAAAGGTAGATGTTTTATGTGTCCAAGAGACCAAGTGGAAGGGCAGCAAGGCTCGCAGTATTGGAGCAGGGTTCAAACTGTTTTACCATGGTGTGGATAGAAAGAGAAATGGAGTAGGGGTGGTCCTGAAGGAGGAGTTGGCAAAGAATGTAGTAGAGGTGAAGAGAGTGTCAGATAGGGTGATGTGTCTGAAGGTAGAAGTAGAAGGTCTGATGCTAAACATAGTCAGTGGTTATGCTCCACAGGTTGGATGTGATGGGGAGGAGAAAGATAAATTTTGGAAAGATTTGGATGAAGTGATAGAGAGTATTCCCAGGGAGGAAAGAGTGGTGATTGGAGCAGACCTGAATGGACATGTTGGTGAAGGAAACAGAGGGGATGAGGAAGTGATGGGTAGGTTTGGTGTCAAGGAAAGAAACCAGGAAGGACAGATGGTGGTGGATTTTGCCAAGAGAATGGAAATGGCTATAGTCAATACCTATTTCCAAAAGAGGGAGGAACATAGAGTGACCTATAAGAGTGGAGGAAGGAGTACACAGGTCGACTACATTCTGTGTAGAAGAGGAAACCTGAGGGAGATTGGAGACTGTAAGGTTGTGGCAGGGGAGAGCGTGGCCAGACAGCATCGGATGGTTGTGTGTAGAATGACTGTTGTTGCGAAGAAGAGAAAAATAGTAAAATCAGAGAAGAAGACCAAATGGTGGAAGCTAAAGAAGGAAGAATGTTGTGAGAAATTCAGAGACGAGCTGTTAAAGGCTCTGGGTGGTAAGAAAGAGCTTCCAAGTGACTGGGCTACTACAGCAACAGTAATTAGAGAGACAGGTAGGAAGGTACTTGGTGTGT
>JBBPBX010012696.1:29902-47280 GCA_038048925.1 Garcialebias charrua | reverse complement strand
TCATCTAGATTTCCTTATTTTAATTCCACACATTTAAAGGTCCACTGACATCATCTTACAAATTTGCATGAAATGATAGAAGATATATATTTTTTTATCATTCAACTATGTTCGTTTTTGCAAACAAAATGATAAATTAATGAAAATTATTTTCAAAGTGAGATTAAAATTAAAAACCGCTTTTCTCTCTGAAAAATCCGACTACAAGCGAATGCAACATTTGTGACGTACGAAGCAGGACCTTCAGTCTTCGTCTGCCATTAACGCATAACGCATTCTCTGCCAGATCACCTTTTTTTTGTGTAAAACTTAAAAAATGCCAGTTGTGTTGCATTTGTGTGTTCTAATATCATCAGTGAACAAGTGAGCCTTTTCACTTTCCCAAAATATGTAAGACCTTCGTCAAAAATGGAATAAATAAAGCTGCCCCCCCTCGGACTGAGCTCCCTGCTTCCTGAACAGGTAAGAGTCAAATACATACGGTGCAGACCTAAATTAGAACCTGCTGTTTCTGCTCATCTAACTTCCTGCTTCCAAAACTGAAGACAAATAGCTCAAATCTTAAAGCTGCTATATGTAACTTTTCTAACAATATATTTTTAACATATTTCTTCACTCTGTCACTAGATTGATGTTAGAGAGGTAATCTCTGAAAAAAACTAAAAAAAAATATTGTCCCCTTGCTTCTCCAGGTGGTAAATAAGCATTTCTAAAAAGAAAAAGTGACCCGCCATTTTCCAGCCAATAAAAACAAAGTTTGTAACCAGCCAATAAAAACCGAGCTTGAATTCGAATCAGCCAATAAAAACAGAGCTTGAATTTGAATTTTAACAGACCACAAGGGGGCAGTGCCATATATGGCTCTGAGGGGGAGGGATCAGAATGCTTTGCTTGTTGAAATTTTTTCTAAGTGCTGATGTTCTACAGAAACTGCAGACTTCACCTTTAACTTAGATTGATAATTTTGTTGTTTTATTTCTTGTTCACCATGAATATTTATATGGGGCGTTCCAAAGACTTCTCCTCGCAACGTCAAATATGTTGCATTCGCTTGTAGTCGGATTTTTCAGAGAGAAAAGCTGTTTTTAATTTTAGACTCAGTTTGAAAGGAATTTTCATTCATTTATCATTTTGTTTGCAAAAACGAACATAGTGGAATGATAAAATACCATATATATATCTTCTATCATTTCATGCTCATTTGTAAGATGATGTCAGTGGACCTTTAAAGCATGTTTGTCACCAAGTTGATTCAGCTGTGGGTTTTAAAGACATTTTAACATTAATGCACTTTAACACACAGCCTCAGGTCAGCACTATTTGCGGTTATAAAGAAATAAAAAAAAACACCACTGGACTTTTTTTTAAAACTTGTGTTCAACACTCATCTGAATGATGTTTCTCATGAAGCTTGAGGACAATAAGGTGTGGGATTTTAAAGACATTTCAACTTTAATGCACCTAAACACACAACGTCTCTTACACCTGCAGCGTCTTACAGCGTCACAGTTACTGCTAAGCTAAGGTGCTACGTAGCGCTTCTCTCAAACATCCTCCTAACATGTATATATGTTTATGATCAACACTCACTGATCAACAACTGTCCACACTAAGCTCGTTAAACTGGCCAGCGGTCAACACAGAGGTGTCTCCACCTCCTCCACCTGCCAGCGTTTTCTACCGAGGCACGAGGAGACACTGCAGAGTTTAGAGTCGGAGCTAACCAGGAAAACCTGGAGTGGAGTTTTAGAGGCTTGATTATTCTCCTATTAATCAAGTGGAATAGATTTGTTCACGAAGAAAGAGAAACTGTGCCGACTGAACTAATGTGGGGGGTCCAAATGAAATTTTTTTGAATGTGTGTGGGGGGGACTTGCCCCCTTCACAAATAATGGTTGCAACGCCTATGGCGGTGACGCATAATAGATGCAACTTAGAAGGCAAAGTGATGCATTTTTTTTTCTTCAAATTATTAGACATATTTGGACTGATGTGACTTAGTGGTGTGACATGTATGGTGCCAAGTACAGTATACAGTATACATATTTCATTATAAGAGTCACAAAACTGGTCTATAAAGTGAATTTGATTTCTGTAGCTGTTCTCAAGATGCTTCAAGTAGTGTTCATGACCCACTGTGGGGTCCCAACACCAGCTTTGTGGAGCTTCAAATCAAAGTATTCTTTCCTGCATTTATGAACAAAACTGATATCTAAAAAAAAAAAAAAAGTTCTCAAATACAAACCTTGATACAAGCTATTCTCCTACGTTTAGAATAAATGGTTTTCGAACATATTTTTAAACAAATCCTTGTAAAAAATGTGTGTACAGGTAATTAGTGAAAGCTTAACATGTTTTTATCCAAAAGATGTCTAATATAGTTTGTGTTTTTTGAATGTATTCATCTAAACACACTAGTGGTATAGATGTATTGATTTTGTATGAAAACACATTTAAATAATAATTTTGCATGAATAACAAAGTTGGTCAGCAAATGTGTCAGTGCTGACATTGTAAAGTTGTCTAACACGTTATTTTAGTATTCATAATTCACCATAATAATTAGTGCAGGACCCAGTACAGTGGATCATGCTTGTTGCAGATTTTAATGAAGTTTTTTTTTAAATAACTTCATTAGAATTTGTAATGAAATATGTGCTAAAACTCTTCACAGGCTGAAACAACCTTACAGACACTTTCTGGAGGTTTGACTTGATGTTGACACGCCACACATTCAGTGGATGTCTTTTTAAGCTTGATTAACAGAATTAATTATTTATTCATTCATTCATTCAACCTTTATTTAGTCAGGTAAATCTTTTGAACCTCATGGGCTCATTTACGAAAGCGACCTGCTAAAACTAAAGAACAATGAACAGCAGTGATAGAATTTCATTAAACAATAAACAAACAAACAATAAACAATAGAAAACAAAAAGAGAGAAAAAAAACAAAAGATTTTTTTTTTTTTTTTTTTTAACAAAGTATCAAAAAACTAGCAAAACATTATAAGGTAGACGTATAAAATCAAAGACAGGAACAAATCTGCATTGGTTTTTGCCAGGATTCCAACAGATTCTGAAAACCATTTAATATTAGAACTGCTTTTAAATTCAATTTATATATCATTTGGATTAAAGCCAGAGCACACGGCCAGATATGTTTTTATATTTAAACTGAAGAGTGTACATGACCGATATTTGTAGCCTCCAGGTCTGAAAAGTGAAGCCAATGCAAGTGCTTCTTAAAGCTTGACAATTCCAGTTGGGAGCCTGAAATGACTTCTTTGGTTGAAAAAAAAAAGTCCTGCTTGTCATCTGTCAGACTGGAAGCTTCTCTGAACATTTTCCTAATCGCTAGCCTGAAGTGTTCTTCAACACAGCATGATAATAACTTTGTAAATTAGGCTCTCATTTAAAGTAAAACAGACGATAAAGCAGGGTGTGCTTTAAGGTGGGACCTCCCTCTGACTGACAAATTGCGACTGTGCAGATAGTTACAGCACTGAGGTTTTCTCAGGCTAAATTCACCTTCCCCCTTTTAACATTAATATGAGGCTGATTAAATTCCTAAGAATCAAGGTAAAAATAAGTATAGTAAAATTTGTTGACTTAACGTTAAATATAAAATTGATTTCAACAACACAGACAGATATGTTTCTATTGTTAAATGTTTTTATCTGCTTTTATATCTCTGAATTACCGCAATAACTAATAATAACTAATTTAAAAGTAAAATTAAACGCACTGGAATTTTTAAAATATATTATTTATTAACTTTAATGATACTAAACATAAGCAGCTATGTATATTTGTAATTTATCAAAATAATTAGCATGAGTGAATGTTTACAGTCAGTATACAGTACTCACCTTTATGCAGTTAAGCAGTATTGATTTATTGCATCTTAATTAGACTGCTAGAAAGTTGTACTCATTAGGATAATGCATTTCTCTCCCTAATAACCAAATTTAAGCTGTGACGAAGATATCTGACCCAATTTTCAAAAGTTTTGTTGCTGGTCTTTTACCCCCCGACTTGGCAGTACTTGAAACAGATTTAATCAACCTAATTATGGAAAACATCCAACTTACACTGCACGTTAAGCTGGATTGAGGAGTTGGTCATGCCCACCACATTCTCGGCAATGCAGGTCAGCTGGAAGTTGTTGTCGTCTCGGCTGATGTTAAAAAGAGTCAAGTTGATGGAGTGGATGTTCGGCCAGTAAACATTCGACTGTGTGAAGAGACGAGGGGACACAAATAAAGAGGAGAAACACGATTAGGTACGTGAACGATATACCGCAAAGCCTATTGTAAACCACTGCTGGGGTTTAAATTTTAATCACCTAATTAAAACTAAGGTTAATTATTCATTAGTTAAAATCCTGTTAAGGGAAACGGTGCAGTCAAGAAGCATAGACTAGCTGAAGGAATTATCCACCTCACTGATCCGGGGGGTTCTTACTAAAATAGGTTTAGCACAAAGGGAAGCATGTTAAAATGTACATTAGATGCATATTTGAGCACATCAGGAGGCCAAATACAATAATCACTTCCCTGCTTTTATCCATCCAGTCTGCCTCTCACTGACACACACGTCACTTGTGATATCAGTACATATATGTGTACTGCAATATGTGTAAGGTTGAGGTAACTTTATTCTGTACGGTCATTTGTGATTATAAATCATAGATGGAATACCACAGTTTCAGTCTGTTCTCTTTTTGCTGTGTCTTTGCAGTTCTTCCAGAGACCCGGAGCTGGTGTCAGGGAGCCAGAGTGATGTATTAGTTGGTGTACTGAAGGTCCACGCAAGAATCCAGGTAATCTAAAGTGGTTGTTCTGATCGGGGGTGGGAGAGGGGGGAATCCTCATTCTAATAACTTTAAAACGGTCTATAAAAATGGATGTTCAACAACCAGCAGTTTGAGAGCTGCCGTCCAAACAGAAGTTGTCAGTGATTAATCCACCAGTATCTTGGTTCTTTGAGGAGCCAGCATAGATTTGATTTTGTGGAATCAGAAAATACGATTTAAAAAGCCATTGGACAAGGTGTATAGAGTATTTAGTTTAGGAATTTTTAATGACTATAAAGGAAGTCCATTTACAGTACCGTATTTTCTGGTGTATAGGTCGCACCGGTGTATATGTCGCATTGTCCATTTATCACCAATAGATTTGAAAAATCCCTATATGTCGCACCTGTGTATAGGTCGCACCTACATTTAGCTCTGCTGCAAATGTCTGCCACAGGAGCGCACAGCAAGGCTTTTAAGAAGATTAACACTTAAAAACAATTATTTGTTTGATAAAAATTATAGCAAATATGTGTCTGAGCTGAACTTTTCCTTAATAAATGAACGTAATTGTGAAATGAGCTGGATTTTAAAATTTGTTTCGCCGGAAGTGATAACAAGCCATATATAGGTCGCACCGGTGTATAGGTCGCAGGCCTTGGAAAAAACATAAAAAGGTGCAACCTATACACCGGAAAATACGGTAGTTAATATGTGACAAAATGTCGAAAACTACAATTCTCACAGTGGTAATTTTTATTTAATTTAAATTTTTTTTATATATAAGTACATTGGAGCTATCACCTAGCATGTTTAATGTTGTCACTTTTGAAGAGGACTATTGACTGTTATGTGTATAAACACCCCCCTGATATTGTTATTTTTGCTCCTCTCGCCATCATAGTGACAGCATCACAGTTTATTCACTCTTGAAAGGAGCAAATTGACTGACTAGTGTTGTAGTTGTAGATGTGACAACAGAGTTCATACATGTATGTGATTTAAATGTAATGATTCCTTTTTTCAGGCTTACAATGATCATGGGTTTTTTTTATCAAAAGAAAAGCATAATATGGATTGTTGAGCAGAGTACTAATAATGAACTGGTGATGAATCTGAACACAACAGATCAGCTGTAGTACTGAAAATACACTGAACAAAAATATAAGCAACGCTTTTTTTTGCTCCATTTTTCATGAGCTGAACTCAAAGATCTGATTTTTTTCTATATACATAACAGGTCCTTTTCCCTTAAATATTGTTCACAAATTTGTGTAAATCTGTGTTGGTGTGCACTTCTCTTTTGCTGACATAATCCATCCACCTCACAGGTGTGGCACATCAAGATGCTGATTAGACAGCATGATTATTGCACAGGTGGCCTTAAGCTGCCTACAATAAAAGGCCACTCTGAAATGTGTAGATTATTTTTACTATATTGAGGGGTCTTCAGGGGTCAGAAAACCAGTCAATATTTGGTGTAACCACCATTTGCCTCACACAGTGCAACACATCTTCTTTCCATAGAGATCAGGTTGTTGAATGTGGGATGTTGGCCCACTCCTCTTCAGTGGCTGTTTGAAGTTGCTGGATATTGCCAGGATCTGGAACATGCTGTCGTACACATTGATCAAGTGCATCAAAAACATGCTCAATGGGTGAATTGTCCAGCGAATATGCTGACCATGCAAAAACTGGGATTATTTTTTACCTTCTGGGGATTGTATAAATATCCATTTAACATGGGTCTGTGCATTAGCATGGTTTAACATGAGGTGATGGTTGTAGATGAATGACACAACGATCTACCTCAGGAGGTTGTCCCAGTATCTCTGTGCATTTGAAACACTATCAGTGAAATGCACCTGTGTCCGTTGTGCATAACATATGTCTACCCATTCTATAACCGTCCCCTGCCACCATGGGCCACTCGATTCAGGACGTTCACATCAGCAAACCACTCACCCACACAACGCCATACATGCAAGTCTTCCATCTGCCAAACCAGTGAAAACCTGGATTCATCCATGAAGAAAACTCCTCTCCAACGCGCCATATACGATCGAATGTGAGCATTCGCCCACTCAAGTCAGTTACAAGGACAAACTGCAGTCAGGTGGAAGCCCTGATGAGGACGACGAGCATACAGATGAGCTTCCCCGAGATGATGGCTGACATTTTGTGCAGGAATTCTTTGGTTATGCAAACCAGTAGAACTCTGGGTAGCTGGTCTCAGACAATCTGGGAGTTAAAGATGCTGGATGTGGAGGTCCTGGACTGATGTGGTTACACGTGGTCTGCGGTTGTGAGACTGGTTAAATGTACGTACTGGCAAATTCTCATTTTCCTTCGGAGACAGTTTATGGTTGAGAAATGAACATTCATGGGTAGCATGGGCAACAGCTCTGGTGGACATTCCTGCAGTCAACATGCCAACTGCACACCCTCAAAACTCGCAACATCTGTGACATTGTGCTGTGTGATAAAACTGCATATTTTAGAGTGGCCTTTTATTGTGGTCAGCCTAAGGCACACTTGTGCATTAATTATAATGTCTAATCAGCATCTTGATATGCCACACCTGTGCGGTGGATGGATTATCTTGGAAAAGGAAAAGTGCTCACTAACACAGATCTTGTGAACACCATTTAAAATAAAAGACATTTGTTAATATAGAAAAATTTTAAATAGTTGAGTTCAGCTCGTGAAAAATTGGAGAAAATCTAAAGTGCTGTACCGTATTTTCCGGACTATAGGTCACACCTTTTTGCCTAATTTGCATGCCCTGCGACCTATAGAGAGGTGAGACCTATTTATGGCTTTCCCCCCATGTTTTGAGACCCATTTTTGGCTCAGATATGACCGTTTTTCATTTTGGCCAAAAATGGTGCAGTACCACTTTTGGCCGCTAGGGGCGCAGGCACCAGAACCGTAGTGGCTGGCTTCAGAAAGGCTGGCATCCTCCCACCGTCAGCTGGAGCTGCTGAGGACTCAGACAGCGGTGAGGAGGAGGAGATGGAGGGACAGGGACCTTTGACGACGGGAAACCTTCCTCGTTCTCTGGCTGAACTTTTTGCAAGCGACACAGAGGACGAGGAATTCGAAGGGTTTGAATAAACAATTTGTTTGAATAAAAACCGTAAAATAAATATCTGTTTCTGTCATCTTTATGGGCGGGTGAGCGTGTAGTAATTTTAAAGCCGCTTTATTTATGTTGTTGTAACCGTCAAAGTGCATTTATTAACAAAAGTTAAACTGAGACACACTCTTACAATAATGTCAGCTAACAAATCTATTTTTTTAGGTGTTTATCTTGCTAAAATTAAAATAGATGCAGGTCTGTTCGCTCGCTCACAGCGGGTCTGCTCTGTGGGTGCGCGCACTGGTTTTGTTTACGTGGTAGCGAAACTATTTAAATTCAGCTGATTTGACCATTATAATCATTTTATTAACAAAAGTTAAACTGAGACACACTCTTACAATAATGTCAGCTAACAAATATATTTTTTAGGCGTTTCTGTTGTTAAATTTTAACGAAATGCAGGGTTTCCGCCCGCTGCGCGCACACGTATCATCAGACGTAGCGAAACAAATTTTTAAATCCAGCTCATTTCACAATTACGTTCATTTATTAAGGAAAAGTTCAGCTCAGACACATATTTGCTATAATTTTTATCAAACAAATAATTGTTTTTAAGTGTTAATCTTCTTAAAGTCCTTGCTGTGCGCTCCTGTGGCAGACATTTGCAGCAGAGCTAAACACTCGGACCACATTTCCGGGTTGTCTCAGCGGTGACGCATCACGTCAGCGGTGGGTGATGCGTTACGTCGGCGGTGACGTAGGTGCGACTTATATAAAGGTGCAACCTGTTGATGGATTTTTCTAATTTATTGACAATAATTGGACAAAGCGACTTATATAAAGGTGCAACCTATAGTCCAGAAAATATTGTATTTATCATTTTTGTTGAGTGTAGTTTACAACACTGTTTCGTGAGACAGATTTAACCTCTGGTTCAAACTTACAAGTAGCTCTGACACACAATTGCCAATCTTCACTAACAACTGTTGTCATCTGACCCAAGTTCTGTCAGGTCAGAGCTGTCCATCTGGAGACCCACAGCCTTAAACTGTAATCAGTTCATATTTTCATCAGTTATCAAACATTGCACACTGTACAACTACTGGACAGCAGTGTGTAGACCGCTATAAAACAGGCATTACATTATTCATTATTAAGAAAAATGGCTGCATCAACATAAATTTAGCAAAAAGATGAAGGAAAATAAAAGTTCTGTAAAAAACCTCCAGTGATACTAGACATTGAGATGCTTTACATGCACATATCAGCACAAAATCAGTCCAAATAAATCTTGTTCACACATTTCAACATAAAATACATTATGGTTGTCTCTCAAACTGAAAAAAAAAGAAAAGAAAAAAAGCTACCTAAATGAGAACAGACAGGATTACTTTGGCTAAAAAAGGAACACCTTGAATCATAGCTAAATAGTCCTAAAATGATTCTAGTTACTTGATAAAGTTCACATTCTAAATTTGGAATGTCCTGTTAGTTTTGTTCAGAGCCGTATATATAGAGAGTTCTGACACTCTTTGAAGTCGCCAACTGGCAGTCAATCGTTCCAAACAACGGCCATGGAAACCTTGTGGAGCTGCGCCCTCTGGCGGCAACGGAGCGCTACTGCAGGCAGAGTCAGACTGTTAAACAGAGCATGGAACAAATCGCCCCCTCCATGACCCACGTGACTTCCGCATTCCATTCTTACAACGGATCTCTATGGAAGTGTCGCAACTCTCACTTTATATGGCTCTGGTTTTGTTGGGTTACTTTTAGTGATATAGTGACTTGTGTGATTCTGACCAGGTGTGTGTTGATGGAGTGCAGGCCGCTGACGGTCCAGTCCACTTCAGGCAGCGGTGATCCAGATCCATTGCAGCTCACCGTCACATTGTCACCCTCCGTCACCAGAACACCGCTGTGACTCACACCAATCTCTGGGAGGTCTGAAAAAACACAGGTTGGAAACAAACACACACAACAGTTAAAGAGGTGCTCAACCCACTGTGAAATGGTAGCTCCGCCCCAAGACCAGATTCAAAAACCCTCATGAAAATGGGAGTGTCGGGAGACAAGGAGGGGAGGAGGTGGGTGGTTGAGCTGCGTTCACGCCCCCTCTAGCAACAAACTAAAATTAACTAAAACTCCAGCAAACAACTTACAGTAAGCAACAACAAAGAATAATTATGTAGTTGTATTTATCTATTCTCACCCAATCTATCCAAAACAATTAGCCTGGCCCTCGCCATTCCTACGCAGCTCCGCTCAATTCTCATTTCCCTTCACTGCTGGGTCTGGGACTTCTCCCATAGACAAGGATTTCTCCGGTAGATTTTTGACCGGACCAATCAGAGAACAGAAGGGGCGGAGTTTTTGGCCCCTAACCCACGCCCCCACCTGTCCCAGCGCGCAGCCAGCGAGCATTCGCATGTTCTCATTCAAAGCGATGCAAAGCGATGCAGGACTGTTTTATATGTGACACAAATGTATTAATTTCCCCTTCTTAATCCCTTATCTGGAGTTTTCTTTTGTTTTTTTGGCCAAAAGTCAAGTGATCGCTCCCTCCTCCTCCTCCTCCTCTCCCTCTGCTATGATGAAATGCCTCAGGTTGTCACGAGAGAATTAAACTGGGGTTTTACGCTGCTGCCCGAGTCCCATCAGATTTTCTGGTCTTCTGGTGTGCTGGACCAGTGATCCATGGTTTTATTTTATTTTTTTTAGAACGTTTTATTAACATATAAACACAGAATATGCAGCGGCAGCGAGAGAAAATGCAGCAGGAGGCGGAGCAGATGTCAAGTTCAACAGACCACGGGGGAGCAGCCATATATGGCTCTGAGGGGGAGGGAGCAGAATGCTTTTCCCTGTTCAAAATTTTTCTAAGATCCAATGGTTTTGTTCCTCAGCAGAGGCCACGCCTCCAGCAAGAATCGGTTCTCTATGGAGAAAGTCCAGACCCTAGTACGAAGCGAAGTGAAGGACATGGGTCTGGTTTTAACCAGGCTACAAACCAATGGGCTTTAGGAAAAAAAATGAAAATAATACTACACGGTATGCCATGACCGGGGTTCAAACCTGGGTCTGTCGGACCCCAAACCTGCACTTCCACCACTGCCCCAACTTGACATACATGCTTTGCTTGTCCATCGCACCATAAGAAAACAAATACAACCACATAGTTACGATGACGTGAAAAGTATTCTTAAAATGAATAAGTTAAAATATACAAATAACTAGTGCCATTCCAAAAACTATAATATGCGTTGTTGCAGTACTATTCCGGAGTGCAATGTACCACTTCCATATAAGGTATGAACTGCAGCGAGGACCTTCTCATCTCTGCAGGGGATTGGCTCTGCTTGAACCACTTTTGTGACGTCAGAGTGTACAAGACACATCAGAGTGAACAGTCCTTGACCAATAAGAAAATTAAGCTGCAATTCCTCTGTTCAACCCATAGGACTACCGTAAACACGTTTTTAGACCAAATATTGCCGATTTAAACTAATACGCACAAATATGTGAAGATTAACACAGACATAGTGCTATACAACATTTTAGACACATTCTAGGGAGTTTATCAGCTAAAAAAAGTTAATTTGGAGTTTAATTCCTCTTTAATGTTTGGGTTGACATGCAAGTGCCACTTTAAGTGTTCATATATTTTCACATCCATCCATCCATCCATCCATCTTCTTCCGCTTATCCGGGGTCGGGTCGCGGGGGTAGCAGCCTAAGTAGGGAGGCCCAGACTTCCCTCTCCCCAGCCACTTGGAGCAGCTCCTCCGGGGGAATCCCAAGGCGTTCCCAGGCCAGCCGAGAAACATAGTCCCTCCAGCGCGTCCTGGGTCTTCCTCTGGGTCTCCTCCCGGTGGGACATGCCCGGAACACCTCACCAGGGAGGCGTCCAGGAGGCATCCTAACCAGATGCCCGAGCCACCTCAACTGGCTCCTCTCGATGTGGAGAAGCAGCGGCTCTACTCCGAGTCCCTCCCGGATGACTGAGCTTCTCACCCTATCTCTAAGGGAGAGTCCAGCCACCCTGCGGAGAAAACTCATTTCAGCCGCTTGTATCCGAGATCTTGTTCTTTCGGTCATAACCCAAAGCTCATGACCATAGATGAGGGTGGGAACGTAGATCGATCGGTAAATTGAGAGCTTTGCCTTTTGACTCAGCTCTCTCTTCACCACGACAGACCGGTACAGCGCCCGCTTCACTGCGGACGCTGCACCTATCCGCCTATCGATCTCACGCTCCAGTTTTCCCTCATTCGTGAACAAGATCCCGAGATACTTAAACTCCTCCACTTGGGGCAGGACCTCCTCCCCGACCCGGAGAGGGCATGCTACCCTTTTCCGGCTCAAGACCATGGCCTCGGATTTGGAGGAACTGATCCTCATCCCGGCCGCATCACACTCGGCTGCAAACCGCTCCAGTGAAAGTTGTAAATCACGAACTGATGAAGCCAGTAGGACCACATCATCTGCAAAAAACAGAGAAGCGATTCTAAGGTCACCAAAACGGATCCTCTCAACACCTTGGCTGCGCCTAGAAATTCTGTCCATAAAAGTTATGAACAGAATCGGTGACAAAGGGCAACCTTGGCGGAGTCCAACTCTCACCGGAAACGAGCCTGACTTACTGCCGGCAATGCGGACCAAGCTCTGACACCGGTCGTACAGGGACCTAACAGCCCTTATCAAAGGGCCTGGTACCCCATACTCCCGGAGTACCCCCCACAGAACCCCCCGAGGGACGCGGTCGAATGCCTTCTCCAAGTCCACAAAACACATGTAAACTGGTTGGGCAAACTCCCACGCACCCTCCAGGACCCTGCTGAGGGTGTAGAGCTGGTCCAGTGTTCCACGACCAGGACGAAAACCACACTGCTCCTCCTGAATCCGAGGTTCGACTATCCGACGGACCCTCCTCTCCAGAACCCCTGAATAGACCTTACCAGGGAGGCTTAAGAGTGTGATCCCCCTATAGTTGGAACACACCCTACGGTCCCCCTTTTTAAATAGGGGAACCACCACCCCAGTCTGCCAATCCAAGGGAACTGCCCCCGATGTCCACGCGATATTGCAGAGTCGCGTAAGCCAACACAACCCTACAACATCCAGAGCCCTAAGGAACTCCGGGCGAATCTCATCCACCCCCGGAGCCTTGCCACCGCGGAGCTTTTTAACCACCTCGGCGACCTCAGCACCAGAGATCGGAGAACCCGACCCAAAGTCCCCAGGCTCTGCTTCCTCAGTGGAAGACGTGCCAGTAGGATTGAGGAGGTCTTCGAAGTATTCCGCCCACCGACTCACAACATCCCGAGTTGAGGTCAGCAGCACGCCACCTCCACCATAAATGGTGTTGGTCTCGTACCTCTTTCCCCCCCTGAGACGCCGGATGGTGGACCAGAATCGCCTCGAAGCCGTACGGAAGTCATTCTCCATGGCCTCTCCGAACTCCTCCCACGCCCGAGTTTTTGCCTCAGCAACCACCCGAGCCGCATGCCGCTTGGACTGCCGGTACCTATCAGCTGCTTCCGGGGTCCCACAAGCCAAAAAGGCCCAATAGGACTCCTTCTTCAGCCTGACAGCATCCCTCACTGCCGGTGTCCACCACCGGGTTCGAGGGTTGCCACCTCGACAGGCACCAACAACCTTGCGGCCACAGCTCCGATAAGCTGCCTCGACAATAGAGGCGCGGAACACGGTCCACTCGGACTCCATGTCCCCCGCCTCCCTCGGAACGTGTTCAAAGCTCTCCCGGAGGTGGGAGTTAAAGCTCCGTCTTACGGGAGACTCTGCCAGACGTTCCCAGCAGACCCTCACGATACGTTTGGGTCTGCCAGGTCTGACCGGCATCCTCCCCCACCATCGGAGCAAACTCACCACCAGGTAGTGGTCAGTAGACAGCTCCGCCCCTCTCCTCACCCGAGTGTCCAAGACATGCGGCCGCAGATCAGATGAGACGACAACAAAGTCGATCATCGAACTGCGACCTAGGGTGTCCTGGTGCCAAGAGCACATATGGACACCCTTATGCTTAAACATGGTGTTCGTTATGGACAATCCATGACGAGCACAGAAGTCCAATAACAGAACACCACTCTGGTTCAGATCAGGGGGGCCGTTCCTCCCAACCACACCCCTCCAGGTCTCACTGTCATTGCCCACGTGAGCGTTGAAGTCCCCCAGTAGAACAAGGGAGTCCCCAGGAGGCGCACTCTCCAATACCCCCTCCAAGGACTCCAAAAAGGGTGGGTAGTCTGAGCTGCCGTTTGGTGCATAGGCACAAACAACAGTCAGAGCCCGTCCCCCCACACGTAGGCGAAGGGAGGCTACCCTCTCGTTCACCGGGGTGAACCCCAACGTACAGGCACCAAGATGGGGGGCAACCAGTATGCCCACTCCTGCTCGGCGCCTCTCACCAGGGGCAACTCCAGAGTGGAAGAGTGTCCAACCCCTCTCAAGGAAACTGGTTCCAGAGCCAGAGCCATGCGTTGAGGTGAGTCCGACTATTTCTAGTCGGAACCTCTCAACCTCACACACTAGCTCAGGCTCCTTCCCCACCAGAGAGGTGACATTCCATGTCCCAATGGCCAGCTTCTGTAGCCGAGGATCAGACCGCCAGGGTCCCCGCCCTCGGCCGCCACCCATCTCACATTGCACCCGACCCCTTTGGCCCCTCCCACAGGTGGTGAGCCCATGGGAAATGTGTATTTTCACATTAAGTCAGTTATTCATCTTTGATAATATTCACCTTTCTTAAAACATTAGTACAAAGGATGAGATGTTTACACAGCAGACATCTCAGGGATGAATCACCACATGAGATAATACTGCAGAGTGTACAGGTTCTGTCACTATCAACACATATCTCCTCATCACATCCACCTGGTAAGCTCTGTCACTTCTGCTCCTCTTTCTATCTCAACTTGTCTCCTTATTTATGTCCTTTCACCTTTCTTCCTTTCTTTTATTTTCTGTTGCTCGTGTTTCTCTCTGACCCTTCTGCCTTTTCAGTTTTCTCTAGTTTTTCCTGTTGAACTTCACTCCTTTACCACCTTCAGCCTATTTTCTTACCACAGTTGTGGATGTACATGTTGTGCAGTCGTATCTTGGTCGCTCCGTTCCTGCAGTACAGCTGCTGCGTGTGAAGCCCCGCCTCTTCCCTCTGCTGCCACAGCTGGATCCAGCGGATGTCACAGCCGCAGTCGAACACCACTCCATCCAGCCGTCTGGAAATACAACAGCGGTATTGATGACAATCATAACAGCAGCCTATAAACCCCACAAGGAACAGGATCTATGTTAACAGCTTCAACAACAACAACAACAGCGAGCATCACAAGCAAGCACACCTTGTTTAATGAAATTAGGTATTTTCTTTTAATTTTTTACCTGAAACATGATTTCAAATTTCTTCTACCTTCTTCCTGGTCTAGCCAGCAGGTTTACTGGATATTACAAGTGTCATCATAGACCAGAAGGTCTTGCGTTGTGGTTGTGTATATTGATGTGGATGATTAGTTCAGTAAAGCCTCTTTTATAAAACCGTTCTGCAATATGACCACAAGCAGCAGTCCCTTTTTAAGCTGCCTCTGGTTGTTCATAAATCACTACTTGAGTTGTTTATGTCCTGCACCAATGTGAACTTTTAGAAATGAAGTCAGCATCACAAAAGCATAAGAAGGCACAGTCTGTAACTTAAGTGGGGTTATTATGGAGCTCTACACATAAAATGTGTGAACAGTCCCAAATTAAAATCTTACAACCAGCTGGTGGTGCAGACTCTATCATCACAACATCGCACCCTCAATCCATGGTGCCGTTTTATTCTTTCATGAGTTGATTGTTATAGCGCGGTGACTATCTCACGTGGTAGCTTGGAGATATAACAACAGTGGTTTGACTTCAACCTAGCATACTGCCTTATTAGTCTCAAATCCCACTGAGACCCTCAAATCCCACTGAGACCCCATGGAAACATCTCAGTTGTGGCCAAAAGTATTTGTGAAAGCGGTTATAGACAGACAAAGTGCTTGTTATCCAGAACACTTTGGCTCAACCCTTTCTTTTATTCTTGTCAATCATGGCTAAATGTAGGGGTCTTTTTGGCAACAAGTCTGGTTTTAAACATTTAAACTTTTACTTTTAGAACAAAATCAGATTATAACCTTGCTGTCTATGGACATCATAGATGCTGTTTGAGTCTTTAAACTTAAAAAACTCAAAATATTGTGTTGCCAGGAACATCCTGTCTTGAGCAAGACTTTTACCTAATTAAATGTCCACTATTTTGGGGGGTGCTTCACAAAAAAATGTTTGCATGTCATATGGCTGTTGCCACTTGGGGGAAAGTCACAGGAATATGTTGAAAAACCTGGTTGTCTTAAGCCCCCAGTATAGCTCTGCGTTTGGCCGAGCGCCGCGCCACGCCATGCGAGCGCCGCGGCACAAGCCTTTGAAGGCGGGCGTGAACGCGCCAAGCTCAAATTGTATGACTGCTTACGCGCACGCGTTTTCTCTCAATAAACTGCCCGGCGCTGGACTGTTTTGTATGAGACACAAATGTATTAAATTCCTCTTCTTCATCGCTGATCTGGACTTTTCTTTTGTTTTTTTTTGCCATAAGTAAAGTGATCGCTTGAAGTGGTCACCATTCGCTTCCTCCTCCGATGAGGAGGAATGAATGAATTTGTCACGAGCGAACTGAAGTCATGTCCAACGTGGATGCGCCAGGCTCTAAATATTTCCTGGTGGGCTGTGGGCTGCAGATCCAGCGCTCCCTGTTTTTATTTTATTTTGTAGAACTTTATATGAACATATAAACACAGACCCTCTGCCTTTTTTTCTCCCACCCGACATGTCAATCAATTCAGTAGGCGTGTCAGCAAATGACCAAGAAGCGACCTCAATTTGTCCCGTAGGTAAACGCTCCGCCCTGCTGCTGCTCAAATTATGTCAAGAATTTGGAGATTCACGCTGGAGCGTCACGCTGAGCTATAATGTGAACTGCCTGCGCGCCGCACGCGCCGTCGAGCGGCGTGCTGCACAACGAACAACTATACAGATTTGTGAAACTGGCTAAGAACACAATGAAAGTTGTAGCAGACAAAAGCTTGTCTCATAGAGAATTAGAAATAGTGCCACTGTTGTCTTTATTTTTAATATTCTTACATATATATAAAAATATATACATAAAATATATATATATATATGTATATATGTATATATGTATATATATGTATATATATGTATATATATATATATATATATATATATATATATATATATATATATATATATATATATATATATATATATATATATATATATATATATATATATTTATATATATATATATATATATATATATATATATATATATATATATATATATATATATATATATATATATATATATATATATATATATATATATATATATATATATATATATATATATATATATATATATATATATATATATATATATATA
>JBBPBX010012696.1:10496-27137 GCA_038048925.1 Garcialebias charrua | reverse complement strand
TATATATATATATATATATATATATTGCTAGTGCCTTCTTTTTGTAACATAACTGAATGTTGTTGCCTTGAACATGGACAAAAGAATTGACATACAACACATACAAATTCATGGGGAAAGCTGTTCTTCATGCTATGACGTTCAATCAACCTTTATCTAAACCGATCAGTCACATTGAGCCTCGAAGACTAATTTACAAGTGAGATCTGACATGTTCTGGTTAAAGGTTTTTCTAGGTAGAAAAAGTCCAGTCCCAAATGAGACCTCTATGCCTGTAGAACAAACACACACAAAAATCCTTTACTACCATTTTATGTGTAATTGGTTGTGACTGTGCAGAAATATAAATCATATTTAAGGAAAGGGTTAAATATATCCCAGTTATCAATTAGTTCACAAGTACAGGAAGACCTCCAAATTTAGTCTTTGGTAGAAAAAAAGCACTTTAGTGTTTCTACATGAGAAATGAGAGCGGACACAGCAAGCCAGCATCAAAGCCAACACCCTTAACTACATCATTAACAATGCCTAAATCTATAACATCATAATTTACAGGAAAAATATTTCAGACAGCTAAATCACAGTGAGTCCTCAAAAAGGCCACCACCGATTTATGTTTCCTAACAGCGAGATCTGCTCTTGTTATCAGACAGGAACGAAGCAGGCGATCAGTCTCTGGCTGCATTAGCAGCAGACAAGTATCATTAGGTTTCCGTCTCTATATATTTCATTCTCACTGCAATGAGAAGCAAAGAGCCACATTTTTCAGCTCTGTGCGACACCTTTGTATTTTGCCTATGTTCTATTTGGAAGCAGTGATTGGCCAATTTTGTTGGGATAAATGTCTGTCCAAATGTCCTTGACAGAGGTCAATAAGATATTGCAGAAGCGATGAATAATGTATGAACAGAGTTCAATGTGCTTATACAGTCTGGTGAGGAAAGTCCAACAGGTGGACCTCTGTGATTATTGCTTTGTGAACTTCATTTTGTTGTTAGAGCAGCTCTTCTAAATGGTCATCAAATGACAACTTAGCCTTTAAACTAATTAGGGTGTTCATTGTACTAGCTGGGTAATTATTTGCTTTCTTTTTATGTGTATAATGATTTTAGTTGTTTTTTTATTTTTTTATTAAATGAGCTCTAAACCGGTTTTAGTTCTGTTTTTATGATGCAAAATCATTGAACCATATCACACCGTCCATAAAATTAGCTTGAAAATCAAGCCATTAGTACTTAAAACAATCAGAAATTATAATTTCATCACATTAACTCTCAGGTACTCGGGAAATAACAACAAGAAATTTACTGAGAACTCAGAGTGCAGCAGTGCCGCGACTGTCTTCACACTAATGGAGGTTTTTCAGATTTGCTGTGGTCCAGCCACATCATAATCATAACACGTCACACGGATTGTGGAGAGCATAATGGAGTTGCCATTTTGCCTGCAGAGGGCCAGAGACATAAAAGTAATTGTCAACGCAAAATTTCCATGTTAGATATTTTTATTTGATTTATGATCATTTTAAAGAGTTCTACAAGTTTACTAGCCTGGCCCTCGCCTTCCTGCACAGCTCCGCTCAGTTCTCATTTCCCTTTACTGCTCAGTCTGGGACTTCTCCCATAGACAACGATTTCTCCGGCTGATTTTTGACCGGACCAATCAGAGAACAGAAGGGGCGGAGTTTTTGGCCCCTAACCCACGCCCCCACCTGTCCCAGCGCAGCCAGCGAGCATTCGCATGTTCTCATTCAAAGCGATGCAAAGCGATGCAGGACTGTTTTATATGTGACACAAATGTATTAATTTCCCCTTCTTAATCCCTTATCTGGAGTTTTCTTTTGTTTTTTTGGCCAAAAGTCAAGTGATCGCTCCCTCCTCCCTCCTCCTCCTCCTCTCCCTCCGCTGATGAGGAAATGCCTCAGGTTGTCACGAGAGAATTAAACTCGGGTTTTACGTTGCTGCCCGAGTCCCATCAGATTTTCTGGTCTTCTGGTGTGCTGGACCAGCGATCCATGGTTTTATTTTATTTTTTAGAACGTTTTATTAACATATAAACACAGAATATGCAGCGGCAGGCTGCAGCGAGAGAAAATGCAGCAGGAGGCGGAGCAGATGTCAAGTTCAACAGACCACGGGGGAGCAGCCATATATGGCTCTGAGGGGGAGGGAGCAGAATGCTTTTCCCTGTTCAAAATTTTTCTAAGATCCAATGGTTTTGTTCCTCAGCAGAGGCCACGCCTCCAGCAAGAATCGGTTCTCTATCCACCTTATTCCTACGCCCCATGATGCCTTGCGCGAATTATGTGAACGACTTCCGCTGAAAGTCAGAACCGGCACTTTTGTTACACGCTAGCAACGCGCTAACCGGTTTTCGTCAGAGGTTTTAGGTCATAAAATATGTGGGAACACAAACGATCACAACTCAAATGTGGAGATATTGTTTTACCGCTACCTACAGCTGTTGAGGGGTGGGAGGACGACTTGAAGAAGTGGCCGAAAATAACGTACACTAGCATGTTTAGCTACTAGCATACTTAGCTACTTTGACAGTTGCTTCAGATGGCGAAGCGATGAGCAATCTGAAAAGCTCTGAAGCTTATTAGTATCTTCACATTAACAAGGTTGGTCCTGTTATGTTAAGAGAGCTGGGACACTTTATTTAAACAAACATAAAGCCCAGTCTAAGCATTAAAACTACACATCTCCAGGTCCAGCTAACAATGATGTTGCTTTGGACTTTTGAGCTGCAAGATGTTTATCTGGACACCAACTGAGCTCCTGGAGCTTGACATTTCTTTTGACAAATACTTTACTGATTCACAAATGAAGCACCTTGAGAACTTTTAATAAAATACAGTAAATGAAAACAAATAATGAAATAGACAGGAAACGATCTTTAAAAACTTGATAATGACAAAAGTGACATTTAGATAGAAACAGTAGTTTAATCCAAAATTAACTGATATAGTGCACACAAAAACCTAACCTTGTAAGAAGGTTAACAGTCAACTATTGTACATAACAAATGAATCATTTTAGCAAATACTTTTCTAATGTAATATAGTTAACATTGCATCCTTTAAAAAACATGTTGAGTTGTGTTACGTTTACAGCAAGTACACCAGTACTGTACATGTTTGAGAAAAATGTTTACATTTAATGTCTTCTCACTTCTCACTTGAAATAAGCTGGCATCCTTTGCGTGTGAATGCTGGAATGATTAAATTGACACCATAGCTCTTGCAGCAGGTCCCTCACTGTGAAACCACGATCACCCATCACCTGATCTCCAGCACGCAGATAGTCCAGAAACCCAGAGTTCTGTGTTATATACCTGTCACTGCATTTACCACCATAAGCATCTGAAATAAACATGATTATTCCAGAGGGAGAAACAGCCAATAAATATTTCACAGTGTTATTTGCATGTATGATTCACTTCTGGAGTCCAAGTTTTTAGCTTTCTGCAAAACATGTTGCTTTAATTGTTTCACGGGGCAACCATAGAATAAGGTTGTTGGTTTGTTCTGACATTATGTCAATCCACATTCCAACAGTCATGCTGCATGTGACTGGTGGTGTTGAGCAGCTCCACACTCTCATCAAGCCCATCTGAAAGTAAAAGTACAGTATACAAACTTTAGGGTTCATTTATGAACACACACACACACACCTATATTATATATATATATAAACACACACCTATATTATATATATATATAGATATATAGATAGATATGTATAAATAAACGCACACACAGCATACATATAGGTGCGTGTGTTTATTTGCCAGTTATGAACGAAAATATTAGTATCATTTAATCACTGACTACATAAAATCATAACACTAAAAGCTGTCTCTTAAATCATACCTGGTGTTCTCGATCATCTGGAGGATACAGAGTCTTTTTTCAGGTGGTTTCTCGTAGCCCAGCCACAAAGAAGGATGCAGGTTTTTGTTTTCGGAGCATGTTCAACACACACTAGTTGCAGCCACAAATTCAGCTTCGTCTGATTATTCATACAGCCATGAACAGCGCAACAGGTACCCGAGCTCCTCAAGACATCTTCGTGACAATATTAGCTCGAAATAACAGAAAACAGAACTTCAACAGAACTTCTACGATGCGCGCAGATTAGCAAGCAAACAACGAGGAGCCAATGCAAAAATTCTACTTCCGGGGTCAAACGGAAGTACGGCACATTATCGCTTCTACAGTGACACCTTCAGGAATAAGGTGGATGGAGAAAGTCCAGACCCTAGTACGAAGCAAAGTGAAGGACAAGGGTCTGGTTTTAACCAGGCTACAAGTTTACAATTCTTCTTCTTCTTTAGGCTGTTCCCTCGTCAGGGGTCGCCACAGCGAGTCATTATCCTCCACCTCACTCTGTCCTCTGCATCCTCTGTCCTCACTCCAACTACCTTCATGTCCTCTCTAACTGCATCCATACAGTATATCTCCTCTTTGGTGTTCTTCTTTGTTTTTTTTCCTTCTACAAGTTTACAATTGACAGGTAAAAATTGAAATTTTCAATAATAACATAAAAGAAGAAAAACAAGAGCCTTTTTAATACTTCCGAAAATAAATAAGCAAAAAATAAATAAAACATGGCAAACATCTGCTTATATGGGCCAAAATTTAAACAAGTTAGGCAAATTAGTCAAAAAGTCCTTGCACTCACACTATGTGATCGAAAAACTACTGGTCTTTTAGAAAATATTGATGACCTCATGCCTTAGGTGGATTTAATTACATAAAATATAATAAAGAGGATAAATGTATTGTGTCTGTGTGTCTTAAAATACTGAAATTTGCAGTTTAATTCTAAAATTTTGGAAGAAATGTTAAATTCTGATAAATATAAAAAACAGAAATGTAAACTATAAAATCTAGTTTTTTTTTAATATAGATATACTGTACCACAGTTTAACTCTGAAAAAAACATTTTACTGGTGCCAATCTTGTGCACAACTCTTCAGACTGAATCAAACACACAACTAAATCAGTGAACGACCCCTCCAACGATTTCTGGGAAAGATTTGGGAAAGACGAGTAGATCACTATGTGACGGCAGAGGGGAGAATTTCAAGGTGAAAGGTTTTCATTGATTGCTGAGCAAGCAAACCACAAGGGAGTGAAAGTCACTGGAGCGATACAGCTCAGGTTTTCCCCCTTCCACTGTAATTATGGTGATTAATAATAATAACCACATCGTTCACATAATAACAACTATGCCTCTGGGCAGAGCTGATTGGCATCTCCAGATTTTCTATGGTTAAATACAGAGACAATCCTGCATTTTTGAATATCCAGACAGTGAACTCCAGTCAAACCCTGGTGAAAGTTACAGCAATAAAACTGAAGAAAGCAAAGAAACAATAAAAGCAAAGCGTTAGCTGACAGCTGGAAGTTGATGAATGTCTGAAGGAGAGCAGATTAGACAGAGAATGGAACCAAAGCAAACAGCAGTGTGACATCGGCTACAGAGAGCTATCAGCATGGTGTTTCCTTGAAGCTGGCTAACAATCCACCCTGCTACTCCAGAAGAGACGTGATGATCTCCACTGGAGGCTGTTGTTCTGAGAAATGTACATACAGGTGCTGTGGCTTTGGAGTTGCAGATTGCAAACAATAAGTAACTCTACAATGTTGAACGCAGGCTTTGATCTCAGCTCAAACGCACCGCTTAGTCTTCCTTCAGGAATTAGTTTCAATTAGGGATGCACCAATCCACTTTTTTTTTTTCTCGATCCGATCCCGATACTTAAATCTGGATGTCAGCCGATACCGATACAGTTCCGGTATCATTATCATTGATTTCATATGAGGCTGTAATAATCTCCTCTCAAGTACAATGTGTACACATATATTCATGCATGTCCAAAAAGGCAACTTGAGGGAAGTTTAATTAATGTTGGATAAGTTTCAAAGTTACAATTAAATTCTGCTAACACAAAACGTTTTAATTGATTCCTAGCTTTAAAGTGGATATTAAAGTGATTAATTTAACTGATTGTTTGTTAAAAGTTTTTTTATATATTCTTTTAAATAAGGGGGTGATAAGATTGTTTTCTTCTTTCTGCACTCTTTTCATTCAATGTTTTCTTTTTGATAAATTTGTTTTATTTTGTCTCTTTTAAATGAATGAATTAAATAAAATATTAAATAGCTTTACATCTGTTAAGTTCATGACATAAACCAACACAGACATGTTCCTGTTTTTAGTATTTTACATTACTTTATAATGTAGAGCTACATTATAATAATAGGTAATATTATACATTATGCTTTTGTTTCTTTTTTTAATACAAATGTTCTTGTAATTTTTAATTCATATGCTTTTTAATTTTCTGCTGTTGTACTGATAAATATCTCCTGCAGGGTAAACTATATCTTGGCTGCAAGTATCAAGCTTTGAAATCCTTCGTTTTCTACAACTGATAGCGGCTGGTTATTAATTACGATGAATTTTAGCAACTTCTCTGTAAACATTCAAGCTCTGGGACTTCAGGGTCTGTTATTTTCGTTCTGATTTCAGTCAGCCGCACTCAGTCTGCCCCTCCTCCGAGACGGGCAGACTGAGCGCGGCAGACTGAAATCAAACTGCCTTCTCCGGACTGAATAAAAATAACAGACTACTGATTCAAAAAACGTTCAATACAAAAACAACTGAACTTTATTCATAACAGAAGACGTTTCGCTCCTCATCCAAGGAGCTTTCTCAATTCAAAGAGCAGAGAATGTGGGGTCCAGGTTTTAAAGGCTGAGATAAGATACACACATACCTATGTAGTAGGTGGTTTCTTAAGGCCCCAGTAGACCTGTGCGTACTCCCTATACGCCTCTGTATGACGTACGTACGCTGAGGCAAAAGCGTAGCCCCGCGCAGCCCCTCAGGGCACGAACGCGCAAAGCTCTTTTTTTACGACCGCGCACGCTTGCGCGGTGTCTGACCATAAACTTCCCGGCGCCGGACTGTTTTGTATGTTACACAAATGAATTAAATTCCTCTTCTTTATCGCTGATCGGGCCTTTTCTTTTGTTTTTTTGCCAAAAGTCAAGTAATCGCTTCTTCCTCCGTTCACTCGATGACTGAAATGAATGAATTCAGGTCCTACCTGGCTGCGCAAGGTTTTAAATATTTCCTGGTGGGCTGTGGGCTGCAGGAAAAGCGCTCCCTGTTTTTATTTTTATTTCTTAGAACTTTTTATAACATAAAGTAGAAACACCGCAGCGGGCTGCAGCGGGCTGCTCATGATGAGTTCTCTGATCTCTCACTGAGCTGTCAATCATTTCAGTAGGCGTGTCAGCAAGTGACCAATCAGCGACCTCAGTTTGTCCCCTCTGCACGCAGCTGCTCACATGCCAACAAGGATTAGGAGCAAAAACGCGAGCATTTAACATGAGAACTGAAAGCAGAGCTGTGCCAGCGAACATGTGCGCACAGAATGCGCGCGTAGAGTGGGGTATAGGCAGGACGCTCAACTTTGCCGGACCCTTTAGGGTCTTTGTTAGTCTAATTCACAGATGAGGCTCCTCTGTTCCCATCAGGTGTGAACACTGGCTAGGAATCAGTCCTAAAGCTGCATTATACATTTTTGAAAGTTGGAATCTGAGACCTCCCCCTCTGTTAAGACAGACTGTGGAAGTCCCAGAGCTCGAATGTCCGAACTTGACCGCGGTTTAATATGGCGCTATGGCTCTGCAGACATTGCACATTGCTGTCTTGCGGTGTTTAGTGTAAAATACTTCCACACAGCGGACATGTTGCGATGAAAAGTTGGTTAGCCATTAGCCACAGTGCTACTGCATGTTATAGCCAGGGTTGCCAGATCTCCAGACTGAAATAAAGGGTCAGCTCCTCGAAAACAAGCCCAAACAAGCGACTCACTTTTTTTAAAGAAAAGCCCAAAACAAGCCCAACTGGCAACCCATCCCATTGTGTAAAAAAAGGCAGTTTTTAAACAGTATAAACATATTTATTATGGCATTACATATAACCAGCAAAATTATACATTGAAGAACGTATTCAGTCTAAAAAATAAAAATACATTTTGCATTTTTATACAGCTGGTTTGTCATGTGTACAAATTAAAAAATAAAATTGACAGTTGGTTGTGATCCAGTCTTGAAGAGCACGCTCTTTCTCCCAATCTTTATTATATATTTTTCCATATTTACCCCACTTAGAGCTCATATTAGCGTTGTCTTGGCTAGACAAAGAATAAAGAACAGAGACAAAGAATAAAGAACAATGTTGCATCGGGGGTGTTAATTTTCATTAATTTATCATTTTGTTTGCTAAAGACAAACATAGTTGAATGATACAAGATATATATGTTGTGTCACTATATGCAAAGTTCAAAAATGATGTCACAATACCTTTAAAATAACTTCAGGAGTACATTTTACATGTAACATACAGATAAGCAGCACATTAGCATGAAAACCACATATGACACACCTCACTACTCGCGTTACAACAAGCCCAAATAAGCAATGCAACGCCCACGGCAAGCCCAAAAAACCACCACAAGCGGCTCACCGAATCTATAAGCGACTCCAGAAAAAACAAGCCCAATGCCGCTTGAAATAAGCAGACTTGGCAACTATGGTTGTAGCTGGCTGCATGACATGGATTTCCTGAATGTGAGGCAGGTCTTATTACTCTAGGTTCATGAGACACGCCTCCGTTCAGGAAATCCATTCCATAGTTTGAAGTCAACGTGCAGAGCAGCTGGCAATGAATCACATGGAGAGTTTCAACAGACAGAGACATGCATGATGGATCAGAAATATCGGCAGGTTGGATCGGAAAAATCCGATACGTAAATTATGATGGTATCAAAGTCTGATACAGGATCGGATTGGCCCCATCCCTAGTTTAAATACTGTAAGTTTATTAACTCTTCTTAACATCATTTCACTACAGGTTTACCTGGACTGGGTGCTTCTGTTTGTTGTAACTGAGCACAGAGGTGTGTAGTGTAGCAGGAAGAGGTGCTCCCCTAACTATGACCCCTGACCGTTGGCTTGTCTTCCAGACTTACCATGAATTGTGTTCTTTAAAGTTATCTTTGACTTCAATAATATCTGGTGTTTCTCAAACTGACTGAATTGGGGTCAGGCCACAGTCTAGAGTCAACTGAAAGAACTTTATAATTAAGCAGAACCTTGTGCAAATGTTCACAATCCACGTCATTTGTGAGAGCGTCAGCCTGTTTCACCACCTGATCGATATGTTCCAAAAGTGTAGAACGAAGGTCAGGTGGGGACTGGTTACAAGGAGTTGATGTTTTGGTTGAAGAATTCTCTGATTTGACATGGACAGTCTGGACAACCATTAGGTCCTTTTCAGGGAGGTCAATGCGACCTAGAGTGTTGGGGTCAAAAGTAACTTTAAAACACAATTCATGGTGAGTCTGGAAGAAATCCAAGGGTCAAGAGTCATAGTTAGGGGAGCACATCTTCATTCTACTGTAGTTAATGCTAAATTGCAGATATTTTGGAAAGTCTTTAAGTCTTTCAAGGTTCAGGCAAATATAATCTTGGGTTCACACATTCAATTTTAAATGTTTCAAAATAAGACAGCTGGATGCATTTTTGGGGGTGTTGTTTTTTAGTCATGTTGAAATGGAGACGTCTACCAGAGTTGCCAAAGCTCACGCACTGAGAGTGAGACTTACACAATTCACACTTTTTCTGTCCTCACACTCTTACACCACTGAACAGGTTTCTCATGCAGCGGAAAACCAAATTTATATGTGAGGGTGTTTTAAATCAAAATGAAATGAGACTGGCACTGTGCACACAGAAAGAAAAGAGACACCAGATCTAAAATTTCAGGAAATTAGGACAGCTGGTTGATATATTTATGGTTTCTTACTTCACTCACTGTAAGTGTATATCCATATATCCACTGTAACTCTATATCCATACAACAAGAACTAACTAGAACATAGAACTGATCAAAAAGAAAGATTCTCCACCAGGCTGTTAAATCCACACATCTATTAGCCATGGATGTTGCTCAGAAGAATCAGGTCAGTCATTTTATGGCAATGTCTTCTTCTCAGCCTGTACAAAGGTAGACATAAGACTGTTTCTATAGCAACGCCACATTCTGTCTGCATCACTTTAAAACATTCAAACAGAGATGCAGTAGCTCAGTGGTCAATGCTAATGTCTGTTTATCGTGAGGATAAAGATTTGAGCCCAGGTTGTGTCAGGAAGGGCATCTAGTGTAAAAGAAAAAGTTAAATCCTTCATGTGAGTTTGTTAGCTGTGGTGACCCCACAACCAAAAGATCGTCAAGTTTAAAACGTTCAAACGTTTTCTTTACTTTTCATTTCATCCCTGTAAAAGTTGTTAAAATTCATTGTGAAGGTGACAAACTAAGTACAGATTTTACTAACCATCAGGCTTGTCCTGCTTATAAAATGCTTAAATTGAAAGCTCAGTTCTTTTTAAGTGGTGTTCTATGGAAAAGTTATGAAGCACTTATTCAAATTTCTTAGCTCTTGGCTGGACCAGTGTTTGGAGATAAATAAATTACTCCTGACTGGCTTTATTAGCTAAAGGTAGTGTGAGAAAGACCACCACCAAAGAGTTTTTCTGCCATTTTTAAACAACTCCACTTTCAAACGTTTCACACAGTTCCAGTGACCACTGTTTCATAACGATTTACACCGGTATACAGTTATTCTATCAGACATATTATGATGCTCCTGAAGGAAATGCCCACACAAGGCTCTAGTAAGCTGCTGCAGCTGTTTGCAGGGAAATACATTCCATGTAAATAAATTTGTAATGTAAAACCCAAAAAGTTATCTGCAGCAGGAAATATATTAACTCAAATCCTTTCCACTGAACCCCCCTTTAAAGGAACAGAACAAACAATTTCAGTCTCGTGCTGTAGTCCTTTTAAAAGGTTTTACATAAGTTTGAGCTTGGAATTTTTACTTTTTTTTAATCAATTTCAGTTTAATACCCTGATGAATGCTCAATAATCCAGGTAGAAAAATCTAAAAAAGCTAAGTCTGGTCCTCTGGATGGCAAACAAACGATCCTTTGGATGGCCCATTACTCCTTTACTCCTCTCAAACCATCGTTCCTCTCTATCAAGGATGTGAACATCTTCATCCCTGAAAGAGTGGCCGCTGGCCTGGAGATGAGTGTAGACTGCAGAGTCCTGACCTGATGATGTTGATCTTCTGTGCTGGGCCATCCTTTCGCTAGCCCAGCCACACGCAGGACATTTCTCTGTGAGCTCGGAGTAGGGAGCAAGCTCACCTCAGATAGAGCAATGTAGCTACAGAGAAGTCCCAAAAAGTTCAGGTTGCTCTATCTGAGGTGAGCTTGCTCCCTACTCTGAGAGCAGAGAGAAATGTCCTGCGTGTGGCTGGGCTAGTGAAAGGATGGCCCAGCACAGAAGATCAACATCATCAGGTCAGGACTCTGCAGTCTACACTCATCTCCAGGCCAGCGGTCACTCTGAGGCACATGAGCAAGTTTCACTGGTCTGGCTAAATGTAGCAAAGGTTGCTGTTCCCACACCTTTCTAACATTGTATCGTTGCCTCAGCACACAGTGAGTTGTTGCCAGGCTCCATCATATTCACGCTGTGAAAAAAAAAAAATCACTGTTTGGTCCCATCTTTGCTTCTGTGAAAAGTCACAGTAGTTTGCTCAGTCAATGTCCCTGAAGGCTCTTGCACCTCACGATCCCCCTCTCTCTCTTTCAAGCCACTAAAGAATAATTTGTCTGAAGAGCCAGACTTGATTTTGGCTTATCGACAACACCACCTGCACTGCAATCATAGAGGAAAGAGGGGGCACTCGAGTCGGGTCAGGAAAGGCTGCAGGTATACAGTATGAGAGGAAAAACTGACAGGGGGAGTGTGGGGGAACAAGGGTGTCAATCTTTTTATTTTATTGTTACTTATTTGACCAAAATTCAGCAGGGACTTAAATTGATTTGAATTGATTTTAGTACCTTTAGAAGCCGGTTGGACAGGAAATCTGTTCAGCTGAGCCCAAGAGAACAGATGATAAATTATTTACTGTTTACAATGATAAATAGGCAGCGTTTAGGACAAATGATTCACCATATTTGAACTTAAAAAGTAAAAGTAAAGTGATGTCATCATTGTATGTTCCCATACAATGGCTAAATGAGTTCTCTGCATTTAGCCCATTGCGCCTGGGATATACCCAGGTGGAGCAGTGGACAGCTGTGTACAGGTAGGTGCCCAGTGAGTAATTAGTCATTGGGTGTCTAGCTCAGGGACAACATGTGGGAATGGCTGAGGATTGAACCTGGAGCTTTTGGGTCCTTGGTCAGCTGCCCTGCCTCTACCCCATCTCAGTCCCTACTGAACTTGATAAGTAATTGGCAGTAAATGTGATGAACTGAAATGTTTTACTATTGTAATATTCAACATTTTTTTGAAACATTAAAAAAGTAAAATGCCTTCAAACAACTTGTGTGTGTGTGATGTGCAGGTGTACAGCCCAGTGAATACAGCCTAGCATGCATGTTTTTGGTCTGTGGCAGGAAACCGGAGGACCTGGAGAGAGCCCACAAATGCACAGAGAGAATAGGCAAGCTCCACCCGGGCTGGGATTTGAGCTGGTGATCTTTTTGCTGAGAGGCAACAGCTTTACCAACTGATCCACCGAGCCACCCCACAAACACATGTGCACCTGTATTGTAGATGTGTTGACGGTGCTTGTGCTGTGGCCTCAGTCAGTTGTGAGGCTTTGTGCTGCCACATGATGTGGCCCGATAGTTCTTCCTAACTGAATAGTAGTAGTAGTGCACAAAGCTGCTGCGAGTTAGCGCGGCCCTCTTATTGTTCTTCAGAATAATATTTTTGCTTGGATGAGAAAAGATAAGAAATCATGAGAGACGGTATAAAAACAAAGAGCTCTCACACCTTGTCCAAGACAGAGCATGATTTGAGGCATCAAAAAAACCTAAACTTGTTTTTTAATTTCAACACTAACATTAACTGGATATTAGTCTTTTGAAATTACAAAAGAGTGTCTTAGACTAGAGGTGCAAGATTAAACCTGTTACATTTGTTATTATTTTGAGGTTTTACTGTGAGGGAAATCTTACTAAGGTCCAAGTTCAGACCTTTAATTTGATAACTTGATTAGGTCAACTCCATATTACAAAGCTTATCTTGGTTTTGCGTATGTAACAATTAAATCTAGCACAATAGAATGAAGAGACATAAACCTTACTATACAGAGCAATACAACCAGTTGTCCTCTTGATCTTTTCTTTGGACTTAAGCTGCTTTTTCATTTAATTTTCTTCCATGCCCTGTGCCTGACCACGATAGCAGATTATAAAGTGTCTTTAAATGTTAAAAAGCTGAACACATGACAAAAAAATAAGCGTCAAGCCTTAACAAACTGTCAACTGCAAAGTAACAGTATCTTAAATTCATTTTTTGTAAGAAAACGGAAAAACAAGTCCAGGTAAGTCTTGATGCTTTCCTGAGAGATGAGTCATCCTTAAGTTAGTTATCTATGTCTAGTTTTCAGCTCAATACTTAGGAAATCACCATTTTGGTGCTGATATACTATTATCAAACTACCGGTATGTTTTAATGAACTGCATTGTCTTTAGTATTTTTTGTAGATTTATCTAAATAAATTAAAACAAATTGAATGTTTTTTGACAAACGGGTGGCAACAAGGTGTCTAAAAAAACAATTGTATTATTGATTATTTGCTCAGTTGTCTGACATGTGTCGATAAACTACAAAGTAGTTCCTCTCTGAAGTTTAGGAGCCCTTTAACACCTGAATTATTCATAAATCCAGAAGAGGTGGCTAAACAAACAAACAAAAGCATTCTGCTGAAAATGACTGGTTGCTGGATAGATAAAGGGTTTAAAAAAACAGGCAAAGTCCAAAGAAAAACTTTTTTAAGAACTTCAGAAGTCCTGAAAACTACTGATCAAAACATTTAAAAAACAAAACTGCAACAAAATCTGCTGCTTTGAAGAAAAACAAGGCATGACTCAAGACTTGTGCACAATAATGCACGTTTGTAATGTTATCCTTTTTTTCTTTATGAGCTTGCTGCCAATGCAAAGAGAATCATATACTTGTACAATGTATGATGATTAGATGTAGATCCATGATTTGCATCTGCAGTAATGAAACTTTTTAAAATAGAAAAAGTTTGCTAATGTGGGACATTGTTTATTTTCTATTAGAGAACAGCCATAAGTGTCATTTTAACTACCGTATTTTTTTAGAACTAAAAGGCGCACTTAAAATCCTTTAATTTTCTCAAAAATTGACAGTGAGCATTATAAACAGATGCACCTTATATATTAACTCTGCTGTGCTTACTGACAACAGACCAATGTTGTGTGGTTATTGTGAATGAGTCGAATAAAGTTTGACTTATCTGACCGTTTTGTTTCACTTAATGTGCCTTATAATCCGATGCTAATTATGTATGAAAAATACGGTATTTAGAATCTGCCAACTAAAATTGCTCTATAGGAAAAAAATGGATTTGGAGCTGTTATATATTTTTTGCTTTTCAGAAATGTCTAAGGTTGATATTCCTAAAACACCCAATAACAAATTCTATATTTTCTACTTTGTGGCCATGACTTGCTTTGACTGCAGTTTTTATTTTGATTTTTTCAACTTGGGGGCTGCTTTGGATCATTTCTTTGGCGAAATTGTTATTTACTTACCATGGATAACTCCAATTCATTGTTTATTTCATGTACAATGTACAGACTATTGGTTTGAATGCTGGCATAAAACATTTGGGAAAACTCTGCTTTGCAATGTGATACATGAATACTTGACTTTGCATTGGCCCCTGCATTGTGGATGAAAAAAAAAAGGGCAACCAAGAGAATAAAGGGATTGGAGATGCACATTCCCTCAGTCAGGTTGTGTCACTCGCTGAAGAAGAAGTTGAACATTTGCCTCTTTTTAGAGCAGATGGAATAAACTTCCTTGAAGACCGGCTGATCGCTGCTAACTCTGCTTCAAACGATGTCCAATAATATCATCCTGGAAGCTGCAGCAGCAAATTTAGCACTTAGCTGGCCCCTTCCCTCCCTCCCTCCCCGCTGCTGTTGTCTGGATTTGGCTTGGCCGAGCCGTGCACCGCACCGCAGTAGCTGCAGCTCTTCGGCTAAAGGGCACGCAGACAAAGAGGCAGAGCCGATTATCTGTGTCTCATCCAGCGGCAGCACACAGCAGACATCTATTATAAAGCCTCAATGTGATGTTGAAGCTTTTCACAGGAGCCACAAAAGCCTTGAGATTATTGAGATTCCCCTGATAGCAGTGCCATTGTTAGTGATATGAAGAGATCGCAGCAAGTGGGAAATATCTGTGCAGCCAACCTGCAAAACAAAGCTACTGTTGTGTGGATGCACTTCCGCAAATGATGGTGAACCTCAAGTACACTGACTGATGCAAAATACAAGATATGATCTTAACTTTTTCCTCTTGATTTGTATGCATTCCCTCTTCCTACACGCGTGTTGTTTCTTGTGGGTAACATGCAGGACTGGAGTCATCCTAACCACAAGCTCCATCAGTGAGCGCCCCATTTCAAGGTAAAGTAAAAGAACAGGCCATTGTTTAACTACTACACACCAATTCTGATTGAGTCAAACATGCTTTACAGCCAGTTAATTAGCTGTAAAGCAGGACTTAAAAGCAGAATTGACTTTGTTCAATTCCAAACCCGGCTAATCAGTGCGGCTTTGATGAAACTGCGTGTTGTTTAATGGTGATATGAGCAGAGCGTCGACGCCTCCTATTTTTTTCTATTACCTTTTTGGTTGGCATGTTTGATCTGTATTAATTAGCCTTTTTTAGAGTATAATTGGTGTGTGCCACGGCATACACCCAACTCTCTGCTCTTGTTTTTATCCGGTCATTATTCTTTCAAAATATAGTGAAAGTAATTAGAAAGAACCTTGAATTCACATCAGTGGAACACAATGAATTAATCAGTGAATACGTGGTTATTTAAAGTGCGAAACGAACACAGTGTGCGACTCTTGATAAAAAAAAAAAATCATATTCGTAGCGAGTAATCGTCACAGGTATTACAGCTTTGAAATGGGTTCCTTTACTTTACGCAGGAAATGGAAAGAAATACAATTACATTAGTGCTGCCTAGAGTGACTGAGATAACACGTGTTAGCGTCACCGTCATGGCAAAGGACCAAACTCTCCTTTTGTCACATAATATGAAAATTATTTCAGCTTATTTGATCTTACTCAATGTACAGAAGGTCTGTGAGTTTGAGCGTTATAAATGGAAACATCACTTGATTCTGTAATTTGACTTATTCTAATAAATAAAGCTGCCACTTGAGCCTGCTTTATCTGGCCTGATTGAGTGATTGGCTTTTGCGAGATAATGCGGTGGTGGTTGAGCGCGAAGGCACGGCGAGCCGAGTAATGATGTCAGAGCCATGATAGAGAGACTCATTTCCCATTAGCGAGGCCTGAGTCCACATGGTTTCCTTCCTGCATAACGCCCGGACGCACGTCTGTGCCGCCACGCCACTTCGACTGACACCTCTTAAGCAAACACGCCAAATGGAATAGACAGAAATCCTTACTCCTC
>JBBPBX010012696.1:0-10309 GCA_038048925.1 Garcialebias charrua | reverse complement strand
AGCTGCACATGTTCTATCATTTGAGATAAATACAGATTTTAAAAAGAACAAATGGTCTATTATTTACATTTTATGTATAATTGCAAATAATAAAAAAAGTAGGGGGGAGAGAACGACTCGAAATGACTTGAAATGAAAAGTTCCTGACTTGAAACTTGACTCGACTTTTGCCTGTCTTGACTTGAGACTTGACTTGCAACACAGTGACTTGGTCCCACCTCTGTCCCACATACTCCGAGCTTGTAGGTCCAAGATGGACTCTTTGATTTTCCTGTTTTCCCCGGACATCTGCGTCATCTTCTCTGTGAGTTCTTTGACGTTACCCCTCAGAGTTTGATTCTCAGCAGCGAGCGACGCCACCTGAGCTTGGCTGAACTCCAGAGACTCCCTCAGTGCTTGAAATTCCTTGTGGAGAAGCTCCACCAGGGCTAGTCGGGCATCTAAGCTGGTTAGCTTCTTGTCTATAGAGTCCAGGACATCCGTGAAACTTTTCTCTGGAGATGTGGACGTGCTGGTTGAGCTTTCTGAACGCGTGTGTTTAGATGTTGGTGTCACCGTGGACGCAGTGTTTTTCTGTGGTTTGCCCATCACGATATTGTCAAAACACTCGTCCACGTAACTCTCCAGACTGTCCAAGTTTTCCTTGTCCAGTTTTGTTTTATTGAAACAATAGGCAGAGGTTAGTATTAACAATATTTTTTATTTAATATATTGGCTTGTTTTACCTGATCAAACTGTATTTGTTTGGTTTAGCGGTATCTTGCCATGTTACTTACGCAGCACAGCTCTCACGTGATCTCAGCTGCTCATCAACAGGTGAACCTGATCTCTTGACCCCATCTCTGGCACCCCAAGCTGTTTAAAAAGTTGTATCCACAAAAAAAAAAAAAAAAAAGTTTACCAAACTACCATTTTCTCATTCATTATCATCGATGCATTCAGAAAATTTGACCTGTACTCCATAGCTGTGGCATGTGCTATATAAGCTAAAGTTTGTTTATGTTTATTAAATTTGTTCATTTTTTTACAAAAGAAACAATACAAGACAATCCCATAAATGATAACGTACAAAATATAAAAAAATGAAAGGTAGCAGAAAGAAGAATAAATCTTATTATATCTGCCCCTTTTTTCAAACAATCAGATTAAACAATAATAATCTTCCACCAACAGTACAAAATGACTAACTCTTTCTAATTTTCTAACTAATACAATACACATTACGTCATTTCATTTTTTTTTTTAACAAATTCGTTTTGATCATTTTCTTAAATGTAAACATTGACTTGGCATTTTTAACTACATTCTCCAAGCCATTCCATAATCTAATTCCCTGGATTGAGGTAGAACGTCCCTTCAAACTAGTTCTGAATTGTGGTTTTACAAACATCTCTGTCCCCTTAAGATTATAACAACTTTGTCTTTTAACAAAATGCATTTGGATATTTAAAGGTAATGCGTTATTCTGAGCCCTATACATAACTGATAAAATATTATAATCTACCAAATCATGGAACTTCAATAACTTCAGTTGATAAAATAATGTACTAGATGGATGACGGTAATGTTTTCTAGTGATAATTCTTACAGCTCTTTTCTGTAATACAAAAATAGGCTTTGTGATTGTTTTACACGTTTTAAAGTAATTTAAAAAAAATTACCTAAACACTAGCCAAAACACATCAAAGTCCCATGGTCTCATGCCATATTTTTGGTAAGCTTCGTTAACTTTTAGTTGGACATCGGACCAGGAAAAATTGCATCTTTAAACATGGTAAAATGAGGTTCTAAAGTTTCTATGGCCATGCAAGTATCCAGTAATCAAGTTATGAAAATGAACAGGGCTAAACGCAGTGGGTTTATTTACCATCCTCATCTGGTTATTTGTGGCAAAGTTGAATCTGAGATGTTTTACCAGATTGAGTTATAATGAAGAAACTGTTGCTGCTCATGTTGCCTTTATGTACAGTAAATTTTCATGAACATTTTTATACTTTTAAAGTTACTTTGACAGCTCAAAACTTTGTTGTGTTTGATGTCAACCATACGTTATCCTTGGCATACAAATGTCATATGAAGCGAATGACACAACTTTTTGTTGTCCCATTTTGCTTTCTTTGGTGAACATTGTGTTTTGTTCTGAAGATGATATGCAAACTAGTCAATGCAAGATAGATCATAATGTAACGTTGACGCAGTCACTCAAGCACCAGACGTTCTGCTCTAGCCAACGTTTTATTCAGGAACAACAATAACAGGTCAGTTAACTCTGAGTCACTGTTTGGTCGTGACCCACGCCAATACTCCTCAGCCTCACAACAGGTTCTTCCCGCTTCCCTTACAGAACCGCCAACCTCCCAACAAACCTCATTTCACAACAACCCCAGCATCATAAGCAGGACATGTCAAACCTTAGAACCAGTAAGTGCAACAGGAATAATTAACATTTAACATCAAGGATCATTACAATAATGTTAAGTGTTGTTACTGTAAACTTCTAACTTTGTGATTATTTTTGATTTTCCAGATTTTATAAAAATCCATTCAGCAGAATACAATTTTAGCAAAATATCTTTAAAACTAAGGCAATTCTCTTTTTCACATTATTGTTTTCCATCCTTCCACCTCCCTAACAGAGTCAGAGAAGTTTAATTATTATAGGCTTCATTATTATAACATTTAGGTAAAGCACGTTTTATGGAATCTGTAACAAAATGCAGCTCTTCAGAAACTGAGACGCAACATTTTTATGCGGAACTTAAGATCTACTCTCCTCTGTCGGACGGAACGTGACACTGAGAGCGCGTTTCAGTCAGATGAATTGCTAGACGTGATAACAAGCATAGCAGAATGTTATTCATCATAATCCGCAAATTGTCTAACTTTACTCTTCTATATTCAGATCTTAGCTTTAACACACTGCTTTGCCGGGTGGATTGCTGCTGTGGAACACAACATAGATATTAAACACTCCGGACACCCGGACTGTAACCAACGTGACACTCACCGGAAGTAAACATTAGAAAGCTGGTGACCGCAGCGCGTGCTAGAGCCGAAAGACGGTTGTGTTTAACGATTTAATACAACAGAAGCAATGTCTTCGATTCAGTATTATAGAGAATTCATCAGCGAGCGACTGAGTGCAGCTGCTGAAGAAATATTTTGTGAGTTTGAGAAAACCATCACTCAGTACGAGGAAGTCCTTAATCGTCAGCGCAGGCTGCTGCAGCAGATCGGCTGGAAAGCTAAACCAGACGTCCACCCAGCAGGTATGGAGCCGTCTAATGTCCGGAAATTACTCAAACTGTAAAATCTAAGCACATTCGCGTTGTGAAACATCAATTAAATAGACTGACACGTCCATTGGATGATAAAAGGTGAGTTGGCTGTAGCCGCCATTTTGAATCAGGTAGGTAATCAGTTTCACACGTACACACGCCTTCTGACAACAGGCAAAAGAAACCCAGTAAATTAAATTAGTATATATATATGAAACATTTTTTTTAAAATGTTGACAACATTGCTTAAACATCGTTTTGTTCTTAGGAAAAATTTTAACATTTGTTTTTAGGTAATGTTGATTTTTCAATGACTGAAAAAAAAAAAAAAAAAACTGAGTGTAAATCCCCCCCCCACCCCCACCAGGCCTTTATCACATTTCCTTTTGTTCTTCCAGGATTTTCACATCAACGTCTCTGTAACCAGCAGAAAAAACAAAGTCTGGATCAGCCAGGTACAAATCTTTCACTGATCCTAAAGAAGCCAGAAGACATGCATCATCACAAAGAGCCAGAACCTCCACAGGTTCCAGAGGATGCAAATTCTCTAAGAATTAAACAAGAACAGGAAGAACTGTGGACCAGTCAGGATGAGCTAGTTCTGAGTCCAGAAACTGACACCTTCGAAATTGAGTATGAATCCAGTTGTGAAGAAACATTCATGAGGAGAAATGTGGACCAGCAGGAGGATGAGGGTCAGCACAGACTGGTGGATTTCAGCCGGAAGCCCAGTGTACAGTTACACAGATTAGGTATGTGACATTACATTATGTCTGAATAAATTAATTTAAGTGACTAACAATAACAATGTTGGCTCTTTAAAGTATACAATTTATCAATATAAGAGCAACAGCTTTGTTTGCATGATTTTAAGCTGCTTTGCAATTTTCCCCCACATTGCGCATGCCTCTATGATGGTCCCCACCTCTTGCCAGGGACCGCTTTGTCACAATGTCTTTGCTGACGTGGGAAAAACCAGAAAACCTAAATACACCAAGACCACGGTTTTCACATCCCACACATCACACCACTGTCTGTTTGAAGTGTGGGTCATCACTAGGATTTTAACGGTACGCTAAAATCACATTTCGGTTCAGTTTCAAGGAGGGCTCAGTTCGGTTAATTTTCGGTACAAAAAAAAATAAAGACTTACAAAATGTTTATTTTGAAAATATGCCAAGTAAACAATACATTTGTATAAAAATAAATAAAAGCGACCCATTTGGATGATATTTTAAATAAACGGCACTCTTTACAATAAATAAACTATACTAACAATAATAAAAATCTTAATAAAAACAACAGTCAGAACCAGAACAATAAGCAGCAACAGACTGTTTACAATCTAACTAATCAAGTTTTAAGTTTTTGTCCAAAAAAGACCAACTTGTTCACATTTTCTGCCAAAAGCACAGATCTAGTTGCAGTGAATATCTCCAGTGGTGGAGAAAATCATCTAGCTAACGACAGGTAGCAGCAATGTGGCTGTATTTGGCCTCATTACTCACAACAACCTCTTCTAGGACCTGCTCCCACCTGTCCCTGGAAAAGTTCAGAGTTCAGTCATCGCAGACTTCTTAGCTGCAGGTGATCTGGTGGATTTTCCTGAAGAGGAAGAAGACTCAGCTGCTATCTCTGTCCCAGACTGGAAATAAAACACAAAGAGGTAATGAAAAAAAGAGTTAATAAGATTTTTAATTTAAATAATATCTCTTAATAAAATTTAATGAATGTAAAAATAACCGAAATAGTACGCACGTGGACTGAACCCAACGTGCCGTACCGAAGCTGTTCAATACACCCACCTGTACCATTACACCCCTAGTCATCACACTGCAATATGTTGTGCAGTTCAGATTTTTAGCTCATATTCTGTCTCTCTTCATTCAAATGAAACTACCATAAAAGATTCAAAAGGTTCATTTCTTTGTGGGTCTATCAAATAATTCTTGAATTAAAACATGTATTATTATTTTCCTGCAACACAAAAAAGACTCACAGCTGTGAAATTGAAATGCAAACAAAAATTATAACTGATTAAATATTTTGCTCACCAATTCAAACAACCAGTGTTGCCAGATCTTACAATAGAAACAAGCAGCCCACTCTATCAAAACAAGCCCAACGTGGCAACCCACCATATTGTGTAAAACAGAGGCAGTTTTTAAACAATAAAAAAACGTACATTTATTATGGCATTACATATACCGTAAACATTAAAATTATGCTTAACACTTTGAATAACATACTTTTACATTCTAAAAAAAATACAAATACATTTTGAATATGTAGCACCACCCGCTATTAGGCAGGGCAATATCAGCTACTGGACCAGTTCTAGGTTCGCTAGTGGTAAATTTGTTATAAGAGCCAGAATCAGAATGTACATGTAAGCCGGCAGTTTAATTAGAACAACACAAGACAAACATTTACAACAATTGGCACATAAATTTCTATAAAGTACCTTTTTGAACACTCTTTTGTATCGTATTCACCCTATTTGTTTTAAGGGTTGAAGTAAAAGATTTATGTTCAATTCTTTTCCAATCTGATTTAAATCCTATTTTGTTTTAATGAACGGTCATTCAATCTAATTTGAGGAATAGGCAAGATTTTTAATCCTCAGGTTGAGCTATTAGGTATACTCAGTTCACCTACTCAGATCCTTATTGCTACTTTAAAGCATTCATACAGTTGCCCTTTGAAACACTCAACAGTATCAGAAAGTTCATTCTCAATAGTCCAGGTATCAAATCCGCTCATTCTCAATCAGTTCATCTGGACAGTTTCTTTTTAGTAGTACTTTTAGTAGATACTCAACAGTATCAACATTTCAAATGAGGTATCACAAACCAAAATCAGAACAGTGTCCCAATGTTCTTATTTAGCAAATGCTTCAGAAGTCCTTCAATGTTGTGTACAGAGTTTTACACATCTCCTCCAAGGTTCAGTCAATCAAAAATAAATATAGTTCCAAATCCTACCACAGCCTTGATGTAGTAGTGTATTTAGGGTGAAGGTGAAGCCTTGCGTCAAGTCAACAGCGGTCCTAGAAGTAACACCCTAAGGGCTGGCTCGCCATTCAGCTCTCTGAAGTTGAAGTCCAAACTCTGGAATCTTCTCCAGGGGGATGAAAACCTGAAATCTTCTCCAGGGGGGATGAAAACCTGGCCAAAACTCGTCTTATTTAAGTGGTTATAATCTCTTCAAACTCACACCCTTCTTCTATTAAAGGAAAAAGATTGAGACTTCAACTGAAAACCCTCAACAGTTCTTCAACATCGCTGTGCCAGCAGCTGCTCAGCCATGCGGTATTTTGTGTCCTGTTGCTAGCTGAATGCTCTCATTGTTGCCAGGTGAGAAATGTAGGATTATCGTACTAGAGACATTAAATTGTCGTATTTTGAGGGAAATTATCGTACACCCGTCAAAACCAGAATAACAAGTATGCGCTATAGTCACTCTGTTGTTGAATAGCGTCTAACAGGCACTCACAGCTTTGTGGCGTCAGTACGGGTGGGAACCATAGACAATAATACGTATTAATGTCTGGTGGCAACTAATGAGCCCGCCCCCCCGCGCTTCTTGTTTTGTTTCATGGCGGTTTTAATTTAATAACTCAACTAAATTCTGTCTATTAAGTTTGTATTTTCAAGGAAATAATAACTTGATCTTTAGCTTTACTGATATCACTACTAAAAACATCCCTAATTGTAAATTTAATATTAATTTTATTTATTTATTTTTGTTAATGCATTCTTTCTGTTTCATACCCTGGACATCCCATAAAGACATGTTGAACCGTTTCAGGGAAATTGCTGGTGCACATGTCACATAGTCGTGTTGCATGCTTTCTAATTATTTTAAGATATTTATTAAGGCCTGTGTGTCCTGTTCTAATGAGAGTAAGTTCCTGTTTCTTCCTGCGTTCCTTGTATATCCTACCTTTTTTGTTGTGTAAATGTCTTCCTGTATCAGTAATGTCCCAGGTTTCGTGCCATATTTTCGTAATATATTTCTTTATTATCATTTAACATTCAACTTTATATAAATGTTCTCTCATTTTTATCACTTCTTCCATAATTCCATAATAAAAGTTAGGACGGTTCTGCTTTTTCTTATTTTCTAACTCATGGGGCGGGCGCAGCGGACTATTCAGCCAATCAGCCAATTCAGCCATCAGAGGCACGCAGTCATGGAACACACTGCCAGTTTCCATCAGGAACTGTGGCACCTACTCCAGCTTTAAAAAATCTCTGAAACTTTGGCTGAAAACTAACCAGAAGTGCACTCATGTGTAGATTACTTTGTCTATTCTTATGGCATCATATTTTTATTGTAATTTTATGTTGTGTTATGTGCTATATAGGTGATGTTTGTATTTTTCTCCGCTCTTTTGTTTTATGGGACGTTTCTTATTCTTACCTGCCTTAGGACAACGGATGCAAATTAGCTATTGTGCTAACTCCGGCATATTTACATTGATGCTAACTGCTGTTATGTTGATTAATATGCATTGTCCTAACTTAAATAAATAAATAAATGAAATGAAATCATGTCCGTTGTTCTGAGGTAAACGCACGCACGTCACTCTTGGGCAGTGGTGGAGAAAGTACTCAAACACTGTACTTAAGTAAAAGTACAAATAAACAGACAAAAATGTACTCTAGTAAAAGTAGAAGTACCATATTAATGTTTTTACTTAAGTAGAAGTAAATAAGTACTTGATTTTAAAAATACTTAAAAGTATTAAAGTAAAAGTACTTGCTGAATGTATTACCTAATCCAATGATCTACAATATCATAAGTGTGCATACTGTATGTATATTTTCTGTAATACATTAATAGTGTTGAGTCATTTTAATGAACAATGCTGCAGATAATACAGTACTGTACATGTTTTTATTGTGTTTACTCTGTGACACAGTTCACACTTGGACTTGTGATTCTGTGCGTCAGAATTTCAGGGATGACCTACAGAGTTAAATGACATTAAGCAAAATAAGAAAGATTATACCTGTGAAAGTTTTTATTTAACACAAACCAATGTGTCATTTTAACTGCAGTAAACACATTTAAGTAAAAGTTGTCTGACAGAAAAAAAGGAGCATTAGACACAACTAACAAAGGAACATCTGATCATTTCAACTGCAGTTTGTCATCAACTCTAGTTAAAATACTGTCAAGTCAACCTTGTAATGGGTCAATAGTGAACAATATTTTACCTTCCTGACACCATTTTCAAAACTTGGACCTGAGTGTTGAGTCATTTGGAGACATCTCTTGTCTCCTAACATGACCTGACACATTTTAATATTGCAGCAAGAATTTCTTGTTCAAGAAGAAGTTGGTTTTCAAAGTTTTTTGAGTCCAGTCTGGCTCTTTTGGGAGAGAGAATCTGTCTGAACAGAATCTGACTGAACAGTCTTTCAATAGTCTTTCAGTAATATTAAAATAGTCTTTGAATAATGTTTCAATAAGGCCATGGGTGTTGGTGTATTTTCTGGCAGAATCTCTGGTGGAATCCATTTTGAGTGTGTTAGTGGTGCTGTGGGTGCTCCCAGCTCAATGCATGTACTAGAATATATGTCATTGATTCAGCTCTTCTTGAAGGCGGGTGTGATGTTACCTGTCCACTTTGCATTCATTCATTCATTCAACCTTTATTTAGTCAGGTAAATCTTTTGAACCTCATGGGCTCATTTACGAAAGCGACCTGCTAAAACTAAAGAACAATGAACAGCAATGGTAGAATTTCCTTAAACAATAAACAATCAAACAATAAACAATAGAAAACAAAAGAGAGAGAAAAATATATATATATATATATATATATATATATATATATATATATATATATATACATATACATAATATACATATATAATATATATATATATATATATATATATATATATATATATATATATATATATATATATATATATATCCATCCATCCATCCATCTTCTTCCGCTTATCCGGGGTCGGGTCGCGGGGGTAGCAGCCTAAGTAGGGAGGCCCAGACTTCCCTCTCCCCAGCCACTTGGAGCAGCTCCTCCGGGGGAATCCCAAGGCGTTCCCAGGCCAGCCGAGAAACATAGTCCCTCCAGCGCATCCTGGGTCTTCCTCTGGGTCTCCTCCCGGTGGGACATGCCCGGAACACCTCACCAGGGAGGCGTCCAGGAGGCATCCTAACCAGATGCCCGAGCCACCTCAACTGGCTCCTCTCGATGTGGAGAAGCAGCGGCTCTACTCCGAGTCCCTCCCGGATGACTGAGCTTCTCACCCTATCTCTAAGGGAGAGTCCAGCCACCCTGCGGAGAAAACTCATTTCAGCCGCTTGTATCCGAGATCTTGTTCTTTCGGTCATAACCCAAAGCTCATGACCATAGATGAGGGTGGGAACGTAGATCGATCGGTAAATTGAGAGCTTTGCCTTTTGACTCAGCTCTCTCTTCACCACGACAGACCGGTACAGCGCCCGCTTCACTGCGGACGCTGCACCTATCCGCCTATCGATCTCACGCTCCAGTTTTCCCTCATTCGTGAACAAGATCCCGAGATACTTAAACTCCTCCACTTGGGGCAGGACCTCCTCCCCGACCCGGAGAGGGCATGCTACCCTTTTCCGGCTCAAGACCATGGCCTCGGATTTGGAGGAACTGATCCTCATCCCGGCCGCATCACACTCGGCTGCAAACCGCTCCAGTGAAAGTTGTAAATCACGAACTGATGAAGCCAGTAGGACCACATCATCTGCAAAAAACAGAGAAGCGATTCTAAGGTCACCAAAACGGATCCTCTCAACACCTTGGCTGCGCCTAGAAATTCTGTCCATAAAAGTTATGAACAGAATCGGTGACAAAGGGCAACCTTGGCGGAGTCCAACTCTCACCGGAAACGAGCCTGACTTACTGCCGGCAATGCGGACCAAGCTCTGACACCGGTCGTACAGGGACCTAACAGCCCTTATCAAAGGGCCTGGTACCCCATACTCCCGGAGTACCCCCCACAGAACCCCCCGAGGGA
>JBBPBX010012695.1:32408-53622 GCA_038048925.1 Garcialebias charrua | reverse complement strand
ATGAGCCTTATAATCCGGTGCACCTTATGTATTAATTCTGGTTGTGCTTCCTGACCTCGAACCAATTTTATGTGGTACAACTGGACAATGTTGAGTGTTACTGGGAATGAGTTGAAGAAAGTTTGACTTATCTGACTGTTTTGTTGCACTTAATGCACCTTATAATCCGAATAATACGGTGTGTTTGCTAACGTCTATATCTGTCGCAGCCATCCTAACCTAAACTAACTCCAATAATTAAGAAGTGCATTCAGTGGTTACTTTCTAATAGTTTAATTAAAATCCAACCAGTGGTTCATTCAATATTTTACTAACATGCCAGACAAATGAACAAACACATACAGGCAAAAACATTACTGCCCATTTGCATTTTGTGTTGAGCAATAAACCAGCAGGAACTTGTGAAGAACACTCTGTAATATCTGCAGGACTACTGTACAGTATAAGAAACATACAGCTTGTAGTTAACTATGAAGGCAGCAGTGTGGTCCTGTCTGTGCACAAAGCTTCTGCCGTGCAGTTTGGTTCCAAAACCTGCTGCTCTAATGATGGGATGGGATCTCACCGTCATGCCCACAATGAATGCTGGATCATTCAATTAAGAGAGCAGCACAATGAATCACTCCCCTCTCCTCTGACAAGCTCCCCCACGCTCAGCTCATCTGACACCGCCGAGCCACAGAAGATGGGCCCGTTATCTCCATAATGTGGATAAACAGTGACAGTTGTCTCAGACAGGAGGCCATTTTGATGGAAGCAGATCAAACGAGAGCTCTTCGTGGCGAGGGAATAAAAGTGACAAATCCGTGTCTGCAGTGAGACTTGCAGTCAGGGAGAACAGTTCCTGAAATACAAGCTCTAAAATCCAACCCGTCTAGGATTGAATTAATTTAGTCAAGTGGAGCCTTTGTTCCCGACCTCACCCAGCTGTCAGCGTGAGACACGATCTGTGAACGTTTCAGCTTCTGGATGTGTGCGTGAGCGCCACAGAGATTGGTATTTACTTCCATCTTGCCCCTTCGATGTCTTCTTCTATCTCGCTCACACATTCACATACTTGTCTTGTTCCACAGTAAATGTGTCAGTCAGGCTGCAAAGGCCTGTCAGGTCGCTCCCCCCCACACCCGTCTTCTCCTTTTTTGGACTTTTTAAAGTGGATGTTGATGGAGAGCAGAGTTCAAACTGAAAACGAGGTGGTTGTAAAAGGAACGCAGTGTTTCTTGGGATTACCAGGATTTCGTGGTGATCCACAAGGAGTCAGAAGGGAATCATTCAGCATTCAGGATCTTAACTTGAGGGGTTGGTTACACAGTAACAGTAGATGCCTTCAACTTCCCACCCAGTGAGAAAAAGTCTCACAATGAATAAGTTACATTGTATTCAAGCAGAAATTATCATCTTGAACATGAAGTGATAGTTCAGAGCTTTTAAAGTGTATTTTTGTGTAACAGTTATGAACAATTGTCATCTTGCCTGTTGTGGATAGCTTATTGAAAGACCTCAGTTTGAAGAAATGTAGTTTATTTCTGATCAAACAAACAAGCTAATGACTAGCTCAAGAAGGGAATACAGGTAGTCCTCGACTTACGACGGCCCCGACTTACAACGTTTCGGGGTTACGTCACGCATCTCATAAAAAATTTTGAATTTTTTTTTGAAAAATCTTATTTTATGTGTTTAAATGTTCTTGATTTTATGTGTACAGCACTTTGTTGCAGCTGTGGTTGTTTTAAATTGCTTTATAAATAAAGTATTATTATTATTATGATTTTGAAGCAGATTTACACAGTTTCCGACAGTTTCCGGCAGTTTTCGGTTAGCTTCGGTTAGCTCCAGCTTCGACAGCCGGCTTTGGACGGACTGTGTGTCCGATCAGAGGTTGCTACGCTCGGATACATGAGCCGGAAACGCTCGGTGAACTCTGTGGACGTCCAGGCCCAGAGCAGCAGCCGCCGATCGCTCCTCCGCATCCCACCACGCCGGCTGACACCACCAGCTCACCGCAGGATCCGGTGACCATCCCGCCGCTACTGTCCCTGCCATCAGCCGGCCCCACCGGGGACACAGAGCCGACGGGCGGCGGAGAGGCCTGCTGCGGCCGGGAGCTCGCCTCGATGCTCCGCCTGGTAGCCTCAGATGTTGGAGGAACACCGAGCTAACATGCTAACACGCGGAGGAAAGGCTTTGCAGCCTCGGATGTTGGTGGGACAACGAGCTAACATGCTAACACGCAAAGGAAAGGCTTTGCAGCCTCGGGTGTTGATGGGACAACGAGCTAACATGCTAACACGCGGAGAAACGGCTTCACCAGCTCCCAGTAAGTTATTAACTCTTTTCCCCCCTTTATTATGGCTCCAAATGTATGGAGCTAACATGCTAACAGGCCTTACTGTAAACAGTTTGGACCGCGTGAAGCTGCAGGAAGCTGCAGAGCTCGGACGTGCAACGAGCTAACATGCTAACAGACGGAGGAAGAATTCACCAGCTACCAGTAAGAAATTAACTATTTTTTTCCTTCATTATGGCTCCAAATGTACTGTATGTGTTTTTTTGATAATTATGAAGGGTAATGTGTTAGGATAGGCGAAGTGCTTGGTAACTGTACAGTACCGTACATGCACGTGTATAGGTGGCGGCCAGTGTGCATGTGTTTTCCGACTTACGACGATTTTCGACCTACGACGTGCCGTAGGAACGGAACTCCGTCGTAAGTCGAGGACTACTGTACTAAAGAACATTGCTGCTGTATTAAAACATGTTTAGGTTGTTTTTTTTTAACCCAGATTGCAGACAAATACTTTGTAGACCAGGATTTGAATATTTAAAAAACAAAACTGATTTATTACAAAAATAATTTGCTGATTGGGCGGTTTACCGCCATTTGGGCTGTTTTCATGCTCTACTTTGCGGCTAAAAATAGCTCTGGGCGGGTGGGGATCATTTGGTCTATTTGGAGTCAGATCTGCGGTTTTTGAGTTAACCTATTAAACAAATTTCAAACAATCATTCATCATTACTGTATTTCATAGCAAAGCTCCTCCGACCTTTATCCATCACTGATTGGCTATCATAGATCACAACAGAGAACTGGTGAGGCAGTTTAGTGGACACCTCGTTGAGTGGGCTGGTCCGTAGCGGCGGTACGTCAGAGCGGCCGCCATATTGGATGTGGCAGAACTGACGGTCAACTGATAGAAGGAAACAAACTGAACTTCATAAAACACCGTTTTACAAAGTGTTTTATGTTAATGCATGTCGTTCACACACACTAATTTATTTGGAAAACAAACATGCACCAAAGACAATATTTATAACTTTTAAAGTGATTATTAAAAATGTTTATTCCTTAAATGTTTGACAAAATGTTTGTTTTATAGATTTCAAAATGTTTTAAGAAAAGTTCTTCAGACCATCCCTGCATGCCACACTGGACTCTTACAACAGAACCACCCTGTGGCTCAAACTTTTCAACTCCTTTCTTCTTTCCTACACAAATAACAATGATATTAATCCTACACCACAATAAACACTTTAATGTTTCTGTCTAAACCTGACCTGTTTTAGAACTTAAATGTTGGTATTTTTATATTCTTTGATGTTTTTTATATCTTGTTTCCCCCAGAATGTTGTATGTGATGTGTCACGTGACACTTTCTGAACGGTCCGTGAATGCAGCTCGAGGCGCGCTCCACAGTGTCACGTGACACTTTCTGATTGGGCGAGTTTTGGGCGGTGTTTTACAGATTTTTGGGCTGGAAAACCTGGAATCTATCTGGCAACACTGTTGCTGATGTGAGACTCAAGATGGCGCCGATGATGTAGGCTGTGCCCCGGAGAGCTCCTGTAAAGCCTGATGGAAAACTAAATTTTATGACTGCACTCTCGCTACCTTTGAGCTGGATTCTTTTTCCGAGAGTGATATTGCCGCAGTACTGAACCAACAAGCTGGTAATATGGCCTCTAAGCACAAAAAAATCAAAAGTTTTGCTGTTGTCTCCATCGTGGCCTATTGCTAATGCTAACGCTAATGCTAGCGCTTCGGATTTCTGTGGGAAAGACGACTCGGCTCTAAGATCAAACCTCCTGGCCTCAATAAGAGCCGATGTTGTAGCAATGATTAAAAAAGAACTGAGGGCAGCTCTGACTGAAGATTTCGACTTTGTAAAGAGCGAGATATTGGCGGTTCGGACCGAACTGATGAATACCGCTGCGTCTCACAGGGCTGGGTCTGCTAATTTGAGCTAAAAGAATTGCTTATGTGGCAGCAGAAATACTTACAAAACAGTGAATAAACACAAGTGCGAAGTCAAGACTGGCACACAATGCCGAACTGATTTACCAACCAAACACAGAATAAAACGAAACACTAATAAAGGTAAATGACAAACACCTGTGGAATAAACAATTCAGGAACAGGTGGCAGAGGGTGGAGCAAAGTGCAGAAATGAGTGACTTAACCAAATAGAGGTTACACGTGAGTAAAAATAAACACATTAATCCAAACCCTTCCATCTAAACACAAAAGACTAACGCACAACCAGAAACACAGAATGGGATGGAAGTGTCCCAGACTGAAAGTGCTGTAGACAGCTGCTGCTTTTGCTCTTAGTGCATGAATATTACCACAAAACTTTATGTAAATAAATGAAAACTAAAGAAACTGAAGTTGATGTAAAGATTAAAAAAATAGAGAAAATAAAAAAATGCTGCACGGTGGCTCAATTGGTAGAGCTGTTTCCACCCAGTAAGAAGGTTGTCAGATTGAATCTCAGCTGCGGACCATTCTGGGTGGAGTTAATTCTCACATGCATGCATGGGTTTTCTCTGGGTACTCCGGTTTCCTCCCAAAAAACATGCACGTCAGACTGACTGGTAACTCTAAATTGTCTCTAGGTGTGAGTGAGAGTTTGTTTGTCTCATTTATCTCTGTGTCCCTGTGATGGACTGGAGACCTGTCCAGGGTATCCCCTGGACATGGGCACCAGTGACCCCGCGACCCAAAAAAAGGAAGAAGTGGGTAAAAGATAAGGAATGGATGGATGGATTGAATAAAAAAAATTAAATTCATTTGCATGAATTGCTGTGAATCATTTGAGGTTAAGGTTCTTCTAAGACAGAATCAATGCACTTTCATCTCAGCCCTGCTCAGACTAGCCATAAGCTCATCAATCCAGTCAATATTAAACTCTATTTCTCCAAACAAAGGTCATTATGATAGTTTTTGGGACTTTATCATAGAGTGTCTTAAGGCAATCTTTGATAGATTCTTTTTTTGAATATCACAAATGATACCTATTGTGTTTTTCCTTTTTCCATATCTGTTTGACCTTCATCCGGAGACGGATGAGTGCGGCCGCGCAGAAGAACATGTCATGTGTTTGGAAATGCTGCAGCTTTGCACACTCCCCCTCTTCCGGACGACTGTGTATACATAATCACGTTGTATTAATTAACTGGTGCAATGTTAATAAATAAATCTCTTATCTCTTATCTCTCTCTTATCTTATCTCTTATTCAAAGAGCCATCTGAAACAGGTAAGATAATTGTTTATAACATTGCAGAAACCCATTGCAGGAGATCTGGACTATCACATCATGATCGACTGAAAGCAAATAACTGACATTTTATCTAAGATGAAGGACAACAACAAAAATAAAGAAACAAATTATGTTTTTTCAATCAGTCGGGGCGGCTTTGACCCAGTAGTTAGGAGGTCATCTTCCAAAGAGTTTGATCCTGACCCCCAACTGCTTGCTGAAGTGTCTTGGGCAACAAACTGAACAACCCTCACAATTTCATTTTTTTTTTTATGGATGGATGGACCTCACTTCACTGAGGTGTTTTCATATCTGTGGTCTCCTCCATTTCCGAGACAATGAACAAAACGTGGCGAACACCGACCATTGGGAGGCGTCCTTGAAGTTAACTTGATATTGTACATTTGACAACCTTGTTGTTTTTTTTAAACTTGAAAACCAACCCATCTGGAGCAGTTGTGTCAACAAGCTGAAAGCTTGCAGCAGGGCGCAGCTTTTCCTGAGAAAAACATGCGGTTTGTTTTACTGGGACAGAGTCTCTCGGCTTCCCTGTCAAAGCATCAGTCTGAGGCACCAGGAGCTGGAAACTGACACAGCTCAAGCTAAGGAGGGTATTCACCATGCCGGGAAGTCCTTGTTCAAGGAAAACGTTCATAGCGATCACAAGTGCACATGGTAGACACAAGTCATTTGAGGGCTGTGTGTTTCTAACGAGTCAAACCACAAGTACAAGCTGTATTTTCATCCTGATGGACCCACTTTTCTTGTGCATCGCAGCAGGATGTTGAATGCATCCCAGTGGGAGGGTTCAGTCATCTCCAAACATCGAGCAAAAGCAGAAGAAAACTCTGTCTTAAAATGAAGCGCAAAACTAAATCAATTAATGGAGTGGTAGCTTTTTCGGTGAGACCTTTAAAAAAAGGCCATGCATAGCGAGAGACCACCCTCAGAGTATGTTTTGTAAATGACTGTCAGCTACTACCACATCAGGTTTTAACTCGGTGCCTGTAAAATAATAATAATAAATAATAATGTCACATTTTTGTCATCTGTGTATGTTTCCATACAAGACGAAATTTGACTCTGCATTTAACCCAATCACCACCAGGTGGGGCAGTGGGCAGCTATAGAAAGCGCGCCGGGGAGCAATTGGGATGAGATGTGCTGCTCAAACACACCACAAGTTATGCCGTGACTGGGGTTCGAACCTGGGTCCTTCGGGTTCCAAGTCGGTTCCCCTGCCACGACACCATCTTGGCCCCATAAAACCAGTTCAAGGTTCTTTATTGTCATTCTCATCGCATGTGGTGCATGAGGTGGAACGAAATTGTGTACACAGGGTCCCAGTTACAAACAACAATAGCAAAAATATAAAGTATAGAAAGAAACAGTATATAAGTATCTAAGATATACACTAAGATATACATTAAACCAGGGGTGTCAAACCCACTTACAAAATGAGCCAAAACTTAAACCTTTTTCAAACTAAGGGCCAGTTTCAGAATCTATATTAACTTAAGTTAGATACCCAACATGTTTTCTTGGTTGAGGGTTCCTCAACAAGAGTTTGATTGGTCTCATTTGATGTTCTCTGTTGCACTTTTGACTTCATAATAAAGAAATTACTGAAAACAATTAAAGTGATAAAATATTTTACATTTAAAATAACATCTTGGGGGCAGAAGATGCCAACGAGGGCCATATTTGGCCCCCAAACCTTGAGTTCGACACATATGCACTAAACAAAGGCTAAATGGTACGCTAAAAGATCTAAGACATAAGCTAACACTAATAATGTAAAATAAAACTGTATATTAAACAGCAGCACAAACATGAGTGAGCAGATAAATCAGTAGCATGGATAATCAGCAGCACAGATAAGTCACATTATATCACCAGTGAAAGTGACATTACAATCATTTTCTTTTTTCCTTACAGTGATTATCCTGGTTACATGAGTCTAACAGCTTCAGGGTAGAAGCTGTTCCTCAGTCTAGTGGTTCTACACTTAATGCTCCTCAACCTGCTTCCTGAGGGGAGCGGGGCAAAAAGTGTGTGTGCTGGGTGAGCGGGGTCCTTCATGATGCAGGTGGCTCTCTTCCTCAGCCTAACTGGCTGAGTTACAGTTGTAGATGTGTATTTGATGATTACTTTCCAAAATTTTAATCAAAATCTGTCCAGTTATTCACATGACTTTTTGTTAACTAACAAATAAACACACAAACAGGGAAATACAAATATCACCAGTGTTTCTTCTGTTGGTGGTGGTGATAAAACATTTGTTCTAGAAAATCCTTTTTTTTTTTTACACAGATGTCTTAAAGGTGAAGAACAAATACTGTACATATTTGGGAACCCACAACATTTATCAAACAACTAATGCTCAGATATTAATTTCAGAAAGATTTTTTTCCACATCAACTTGTGGATTTCCGACGACTGGTTGAACTGGTGTTCAGTTAGCCCGCCAGGGGCCCCGGTGTTACACAAGGGCTGGACCTCTGCCGTGTTGCACAACTCAGAGAGACGGTGAACCCATGGGAACCTTGTCAACCTGCCTGGGGTCAGGACAGTCCACCGACTGTGACTCCACTGGAGAAAACGGAGGATCAAACAGAAAATTTAGGACTGATGCTCAGCGAGGACTGATGCTCAGCGCTGAAAACGTTGACGTTTTTAATTTATGAATGTTATACTGGATACCCTGCAGACCCAGACCCACCTATGCTGCTCCCAGCATGTGTTTCCTGTATGAAAAAGCTGGGAGCAGCATAATTCACTTACAGTAAGTGTGTGTGTGTGTGTGTGTGTGTGTGTGTGTGTGTGTGTGTGTGTGTGTGTGTGTGTGTGTGTGTGTGTGTGTGTCTGAGTGTGCACAAGAAAAGCAAAAAAGGAAGGGAGAGGCAGAGAGTGGGAGCGAGGGAAGGCATATCTGAGGGGATCAGACCTAAACCGCAGGATATTTCTGACCTTGAGGGCGAATGGGGTAGAAATTTTTTTTAAAAAAAAGAAAAGAGGGGGCAGGAAAAATAAAATGGGAAGCGAGCAGAAGCGGAGGAATAAAAAGATGGAGGGAGAGAAAGAAAAGAGCAAGGGCAACTGGAAAACCTCCAGAATCCTGCACTCAAACGAACCATAAAATTCCATCAGAGGCCACAAAACCAGGACGAGGACTGATGAGGGAGCCTCCTGGACGTGTGTGTGCGCCATGCGGTGGCCACACAGTTTAACCCTCGTACATGTGTGCGCCAAATTAGATTAAAGGGTCTGAGCAGAGGAGGCCAAGAGGCAGAGGAGGCCAAGAGGCAGACGAGTGACGCAATCCCACGGAAGTGAAGAAGAGGACACGAGGGTGGCAGGAAGGAAGGAAGGAAGGGAGGGAGGGAAGGAGCAGAGGAAGGAGGAGTTGTTGCTTCTGGGGACCCAGCTCTCCAGGAATGTGCTGACGGTCAGGCCCCAGACAGTTGGTGCGAGTGTTGCCGTCTGAGGAAGTGTGCAAAGGCGGCACCTGTTTTAGAGAGCGAGCAGACGATTCAGATCACACGTTGTAAAAAAAAAAAAAATGGATACCGTAGACTTTGTGAGTCATTACAGCTCATCTTCATCCACACAACAACGATTCTCACCGTGCCCAAACTGCTATCTGTGAATCCACCCTCACACCGTGCAGCAGTGTAGTTCTATTTTGGTACGAGCTGCACAGTGTCCACACGCACCCACACAGGCTCAGTGGGTACGAGGTGCTATAGGCCCGGACAAACCGTCTATTTGTGAGCACGCTGAGAGTGGGCAGCAGTCCTTGAGCTGGGGTTTCTGCCATCTGAAGTGCTAAGTGTTGTATACAGTTACATGAGAAAGAACATCCACAAGGACAAGTGAAGGTGGGGAGAGGGGCGGGGGGGAAGGAGGGTGGGGAGAGACAGAGAGAGAGAGAGAGAGAGAGAGAGAGAGAGAGAGAGAGAGAGAGAGAGAGAGAGAGAGAGAGAGAGAGAGAGAACACTGGGAATAGAGATGGTGAGTCAGAGGCCATTTGGAAAGTAATTTCATCTCTAAACGCTGGCTATCTTTTCATCAATGAAAGGAAAGTATTTTTCAAGCTGAGGAAGAAGAAAAAACATGTCTCTGTTGAAATAGAGTCCATTCAAGGGGTGCAGGACAGATGCCATTCATAGGCTGCGTTGATATGCACTATTTTATGTGACGTGCACGACGGAGCTTTGGGGCTATGCTAAGAAAAAAACAAATTAAAAACCATAAAATTATGAGAATAAAGTCGAATAAAGTTGTACGAGACTTTTTTTATAGATCTAGTTTATTTTTTTTCCCCACAAGTCGGATCCACAATGCGACCTGTCAATCAATCTAGTAGGCGTGTCAGTAAATGACCAATTCGAAGCTAAATGCTCCTTACCTGCAGAGCTGCGCTGCAGCCCATCAGAGTGTACCACCTTAATGTAAGCAGGTTCAAAGTCCTGATACTGATCATAATCTGATGCTGATTAACAGATTATCTCCTTATTTGTAAACAGTGTCGGGTGTAACACGTTACTTAGTAACGCGTTACAGTAATTACATTACATTTTTCAGTAACGTAGTAGTGTAACGCACTACTTTGAAAATGCCTGTAATATACTGTATTGCAGTTACTAGCAAAACTTTACATTCGTTACTTGCGTTACAATCAGGACCTTTCGGATAATTGTTTTTTTTTTTACCTTTCGGAGAATAGTTGTGGGACGAGGACAACGGAGCAGACGCATGACTGTCACGCAGGCCCGGATTATCAGATGGGCCAACTGGGCACAGGCCCAGGGGCCCACGCCCACCATGGGGCCCACCGCAGGGAGCCCACTGCAGTTTTGGGGAAGAAAGAAAATAAAATATCCTTAGATTTTAAATACGACAGCCACAGAGATAACCAGTAAGATCCACGCTCTTCCTGTTATTTTAATTTTAATTTTTTTTTTAATCTTCACTGAGTTGGAAACCATAGTAACATGCCGCGCCGCTGGCCCGCCCCCTAACCGAGTTTATAAAACAGGTAGCACTGCGTTGATCGGACTGTGTGAGTTGTCGTATCTGAGAAGCAAAAATGAGTGAGAGTAAGAGAAGTGGTTTCCAAAAACGAAAGAGAAAAAGAGAAAAAGAAGAGAAGGAGACGTGTTTATTAAAAAGTATGCCATCTATTCATACATTCTTTGCAAAACGTTTGGAGGAAAATCCGGAGAAGGAAGAAGTCGTTGTGGAGGATGCTGACGGTGAGCAAACTAACATGAGTCCGGAGGAGGAGGCTATTGCTAGCTGCACAACACAACCGCTTGAACCTAGCTGTAGCAGCGCCGCCAGTTCAGATTGGTTTTATCGGGTGTGCGACCCAGCATTGTGGGGGACAGTCGATGAAAAGGCTTGCGCTGTCCTTATCGATCGTGGAGCTGCCAGTTTTCATAATCGGGCGGCCAGATATCCAGCTTTTTTTTTTAAAGCTAGAAATTAGAAGATTTTGAGCTAACCAGCAACGTTAGCTTGGAAGCGTTGCCTTCTACAAATGAACCCAACCTGAGCTAACAACGGCAGCTAACTTTACTGAAGAAATGTCTACGGTAGAAGAGCTAACAAAACAAGGAATGCTTCAAGTACCAAGAGTCTGAGCTGGTGAGGGTGCTGGACTTTGAGGACTTGGTTTGTGACTTTGCAAAGAAAAATACCAAAAAGAAGAACTTCTAAAGGTAAGAGCCACCGTGCTTTCTGTGAAATGAGTACCGTAGTCCAATGTAAACTGTTATGACTGTGCAGATAATAAATGTAATGTATTTTGCTTATTTTATATACTGTCTGCAAAACATGAATCTTGCATAATTGTGGTGTGATGCTGAGAATTAGTGCTGTAATTGGATTTTGCAGAGTGTGAAGTTGCCCATATCACTTGGTGACTGTTCATAGCTGTGTTATGTGATGGAATCATTATATCTTCAGTCGTAACATTTGAGAAGTGCTTTCTGCTTGAGTGATTTTCAGTGAACACTTTATTGTCATAAGCTTTAGCCATGCACTGGCTTGTGACAATTTATTTCATTTAATTGTTGTTGTGTGATTTATGAGTGAGATGGCAGTACTTGGTATTCATTTTTGACCAATAAGCAGTGGCGCTCCCAAGTGGGGACCCGGGGTGGCATGACAATCCCTGGAATTGTGTTCAGTTGATAGAAGACATACAGAGCCATCTTCTGCAATTAAAACATACGTGTAAAACCCAATAAATGTGAGTGTGTGTGTGTGTGTGTGTGTGTGTGTTTGTGTGTGTGTGTGTGTATAAATATATATATAGTAAAATGGGTGTTAGGTTAGGGAGGGGGCCCTGTGAGCTTCGGTGCCCAGGGGCCCCTGGGGTTGTTAATCCAGCCCTGCTGTCACGGGCATAGATGTCATATACAATGTCTATGGTCACGGGGGGAAACAAAGACATACGCGATGACGTCAGAACGTCATACGTCAACGTACATAGACATATAAAGTTACATAGACATACATTGGAGGGATTGAACAACAACATGGCGGAGGTGGAGGAGAACGCGGCAATGTCATTTTAATACAATAAGGGTTACTCAACGCAGAAAACAACATTTGAAAAGACCGTCACATTTCAGATGTTTTATTTTTTATTTTGTTTTATTTTTTTTAAACAGAAGTTTTACATTTTGATATTGTCATACCTTTTGAATGGCACGTTTACATATGCATTGTGCTTGTTATGTAGCACTGCTGTTTTACGTTTTCATTAAAAATGAGTGTCAAAAAGATCTCTAATGTCATTATTGAAAGATAAAAATTAATACAGGTTAAATCTCAGGTATTAGAGTAATCCGAAAGTAATGTAACTAAGTTACTTTCATAACTGAGTAAATAAGTAGTGTAATATGTTACCGTACTTTTTTTAAAGTAACTAGTAATGTGTAACTAATTACTTATTTTGGGTAACTACCCCAACACCGTTTGTAAATCCAATACCAAAGTATTACTTAACAAGATGCTCAACATTCTTTATTTTACCACAGTTAAAATGTGGTAAACCTGCTTTATTGTGTCGGAGTTCGGATAATATTATGACTCATTTAACTTTGGATTGGTCATTTGCTAACCTGTCTACTGGATTGATTGACAGGTCGCATCGTGGATCTGACTTGTGGAAAAAATAATAATAATAAACGAGAGCTGTTAGAAAAGTATTGTACGGCTTTATTCTTGTAATACTATGACTTTTTTTAATTAATGTAATTTTTTTTTTGCGTGGCCATAAATCTCAGTCATAGAAGTGATAGCATGTAGAGAAGTTTAAACAAAACACAGAAGAAAAGTGGGGGCCATATGGGGGTCCACTCATACTTTTGGGTTGGTGCACCAAAACCAAAAGCCGTAAAGACTTTTTGAAAAAAATATTGCAGCATGGAAGTTAGGGAATCACCTTCTGATGTAGGTCTGCATTAGTTTCTTATTTTACAATTTATATTGAGTTGGTTCGCTCCTTTCTTTCTTAAACTTGTACAGTACTGTATTGATAAAATTATTTTATGCATGTACGACTGTAAATTGAGCCACCAGCTGTGGTGGGCATTTCCCTCTCTTGGCCCCCATTTGGTGGCACCACTGCTTTGAGAGGCGGTACTTATGGCCTATTTCTTACAATGACCTGCTTGTAGTCACCTTAGACAACAGATAGTTTGATCTTATCACAACAGAGTGAAAAAAAATCCTCATGGAGGTCTTAAAAGTAGTACACTGTACATACAGTACAAGATGACCTTAGTTCAGATCTTTTGAAGTGGAATTCTGTGGAATGGTTATGAACAATAAATATCCCACCTGTTGTAGATATCTCGTTGAACATGCAGAATTTGGAGATCTAGAGTTTAATTCTGATTGGATTGATAAGCTAATGGCTAGTCTTAGCAAGACCAGGACCAAAGTGCATTGAAAACATCTCTGAAAAAAATAATCCAAACATGTTCAAACACTATTGCATAGCGTTTGTATTGTCGTGAATTTTGCATTGCAAGATTATTTACCATAAATGATGTGGTTATTTGTGAGCATTGGTAGCAGTTTGCTTGAGGACTCCTGTAGGAGTTTCATAACATTTCTGCTAGAATAATCATTTAATGCAAAGCTGATGGTAATATAAAATATACAGGTTTATATATACCCAAATACTGTTTCTTAAGGCTGGCCAATCATATCATCGCAGAGCGAGTGTCTCACATCTTTAATCTATCCATAAGCCATTCCATTCCAGATGCTTGGAAACCAGCCTTTATTTTACCTTTGCTGAAGGGAGGTGACCCCACCTCACTGAAGAATTATCAACCAATCTCTGAACTCTACATTTTAGCCAAGGTTCTAGAAAAACTGATAAACTCCCAAATCAAAAATTACCTGGACTCATTTAACATCTTACCTCTCCATCAATCTGGTTTCAGGAAAAAACACAGCACAACAACTGCTTCACTGAAGGTTTTTAATGATATTGTTGAAGCATTGGATGCTAAGGATTATTGTGCTGCACTTTTCCTAGACCTGTCTAAAGCTTTTGACACAGTGGATCATAACATCTTGTGTCATAAGCTCTCAGAAATTGGTTTCTCAGAACGGTTGGTTCTCTAACTGTCTCTCAGATCGGAGACATTGTGTTCAACATAATGGTACTTCCTCCAGTTATATAGCAGTCAACAATGGTGTACCACAAGGCTCAGTCTTAGGACCCACCCTCTTTACAATCTACATAGATAATGTAGGTCAGAGCATCCCTGATGCATCCTTACATTTCTATGTTGATGACACAGTTGTTTATTGTCAAGCTAAAACAATTGCTAAGACTCTCCAGCTTTTGCAATCCACCTTTCGACATCATCCAGTCAGATTTGTTCCATCTCAGACATGTCCTGCTGTCAAAACCAAAGGGATGTTGTTTTCAACCAGGAAGTCAGTCCCAGCAGTTCTTCCTTTGATTTTTATCTTTGAATGGTGCTCCTGTTGAATTTGTTGATTCCTATAAATATTTGGGTATCTTGGTCGATTTGCATATTTCCTTTAAGCGCCATGTGGAAAAATTAGTAAGGAAACTAAAAGTTAAACTGGGTTTCTTTTTCAGAAACAGATCCTGTCTAACTCTGAATGCTAGGAAACATTTTGTAACTGTGACTTTCCTTCCCTCCATTGACTATGGTGACATTCTCTACATGAATGCTCCTACAAGCACCCTGCAGATGTTGGATGTTGTCTATCATGGTGCACTAAGATTCATAACTGGTTGTGATTATCGTACCCACCACTGCACCCTGTATTCACTGGTTAACTGGACATCATTAACCTCACGCAGACTCTTCCACTGGTACATTTTCATCTTTAAATCACTTCTTGGTCTGCTGCCTTCATACATCTCCTCCTACATGTCTCTGTGTGAGTGCAGCTACAGCGTGCGCTCTCAGGACATGATTACCTGCAGTGTTCCGTCAGTGAGGACTGAACTTGGCAAAAGGGCCTTCTCCTACTCCGCTCCTGTTTCCTGGAATATCTTACAAAAAGATCTGAAGCTCTCGACCTTGACATCTCTAAGTGGCTTCAAACATCTGTTAAGTTCATGGCAAAAACCAACGCAGACATGTTCCTGTTTTTAGTTTTCTACATCGCCTCACATCCTAGCCATTTTTGTTTTTAATGCCATTTTCTTTCATTTGTTATTTTCAATTTGTATGATTTTTATGATTGTCTACTGTTGTCATTGCTCTTTGTTATAATCAGGTCTCTCTTGTAAAGGAGTCCTTGAGGCTCGATGGGACTAACCTGTACAAATAAAGGTTGAATGAAAAAATAAAATATATAAAATAGTGCTCACTTGAACCAACACTGAATATTTGAGGTTCGAGGTTTTCTAGGCAGTAGCAAGCCACTTTTTTCTTGTTTCTGCTGTCATTAGTTTGGTCAAAAAATAACGCATTTTCTCCAAATTGAGGTTGTTCAAAGAGTTATCTAACAGCAGGTAAGACATTAATTATTCCTACCCTTTCCCTTGGAACCACATTTAAAACTATCTTAACTACTCCTTTAAATTGCAGTGCAACTGCTGCTGAATCTTTAAGAAGCATCTTTTCCCAGATCATGACACCTACTGGTGTGCTGCCTTCACTGTGTCGCTTTAAAGAGTCAACATGATGCTGAAAAACAAAATGAGCCCCGCAGTAAAACAAATGAACTAATCAATCAAGGCAGCAAAAGCAACTTCTGAGTCCATTAAAGGAAAATTTATGTTCTGGTCAATACAGCCGGCTGGTTTTGAAGTTAGTAAAGATGAATGCATCCGGGTTGGTTTTAAATGGGAAAGGGCTGTCCAATGAAAACAAAGGGTGATAAAATATCCTTAACAGGCTCTACACTTTTATAGAGACTTTATTGATGGTGGAGTAATTGGTAAAAAAAAAAAATTAGCCTCTGAGTGTTTTCACAGAGCTAAAATGTTAAAGTTATTATGCGCAGATCTGCCTGTTGACTTCATCCACTTCATATAGCACACTTGATGAACAGGAAAACCCTGGATCCATGAATTAGTCTAGATCAACATGAATATCATATTTTCCAGCGTATAAGTCACTCTGGAGTATAAGTTGCATCAGTCAAAAAAACATCATGAAGAGGGAAAAAAACATATATAAAATTATAAATTGCATTAATTACCGTATTTTTCTGTGTATAGGTCACACTTTTTTTTTTTTCAAGGCCTGCAACCTATACACCAGTGCGACCTATTTATGGATTTTTCCCATATTTTAGACCAATTTTTGGCTGAGTTATGACCCTTTTCACTTTGGCAGAAAATGGTGCAGTACCACTTTCGGCCGCTAGGGGTGCAGTGCAGTACCACTTCCAGAGGAGTACACCGACCCAAGAAGAAGAAGTAGACCGTTTCCAGCTCATGTGCCCGAAAAAAAGCTCCTCTGCTCGGACTGATTCTGTCTGCCTCCTGGGCTGGATGTAGCTTATGTTAGCTCTGTTTGTTTGCTGTTTGTCAGCAAGATAAGTCAAGAACCACTCAGCGGATTTTTCTGAAACTTACAGAATGGAATCACAGTGTGGACGTTTACAAGTGAGTACCTTTATTAGATGTTTGAGATAAAAAAATAAAAAACGATCTTTTTGTAGCATTTAGCTTCTAGTGTTAGTTTATTTGTTATAAATAGCTTTGAAACCACTCGGTGTATATTTATTTCTGCTTACAGAGTAATTATAACACTCCAATGTACTTAACTATGTCCTGGATGAATCATTTGAGATGAGATTCGATTTTTTATTCGTGTCAGAGGCGGACTGGTCTTGTGTTAGCCTTCGTTTTATATCTGTGTACTTCTGTTTACGTCATAAATAGCTTCAAAACCACTCGGTGTATATTTTTTCTGCTTACAGAGTGCAATTATAGGAGCTTTAATGTACGTTACTATGGTCTCGAGAAAACATTTGACCTAAAATTCGATTTTTTATTCGTGTTCTGAGAGACGGACTCCTCTCGTGTTTAGCTTTGTTAGCTTCTGGCAGACATTAGCAGCAGAGCTAAACACTCGGTCCATATTGCCGGGTTGACTCAGCGGTCACGCGGCGCGTCAGTGGTGGATGAAGCGTTACGTGGGTGGTGACGTGGGTGCGACCTATTTATGGATTTTTCCAATTTATTGATAAATATTGGACACTGCGACCTATACAACGGTGCGACTTATACAACGGAAAATACGGTATGTGTCACTTAGAAATTTAACACTTCTTAGAAATTTAACAAGATCAACACTAAAAAACAATGATTTGTTTGCTCGACATTATAGCAAAGGTGCATCTCAGTTTAACTTTTCCTTAATAAATGCACTTTAATGGTCAAAACAGCTTAATTTTGCCAGGGCAGTGCAGCGTCAGCCATCCATCCATCGCAGCCAGAGTCGCTAGCTCTCAAGCGTTCCTCCGCCTACACCAGCTGAATGAAGCGAGCCCTCATGAGAGGACTTGCTGTTGCAGATCTTAAAAATTTAAAGTATCAGTCAAAAATTGCATTATGAATATGGAAAAAAAATGTATATAAGTTGCTTCGGCGTATAAGTCGCAGGACTGAAAAATCTATGCAAAAACTGTGACTTATACGCCGGAAAATACGGTACTTGAATGACATCCAAACTAAACCCTGCTCTTAACATCCAGGCACATCCAAACATATTTCTCTGCATCTATCTGGGATTTCTAATCAGTGGACGAAAAATGCTTCATTCTGTTTTTAACTTGATGCGAGTGTTATGCACAAAAGTGTCCTTTTTCCCTCCATTTGGATGCATTTCAAAAAGAAAGAAAGCAATGCATGCAATCCAAACTCAAAGCAGAGGGATGGGTTGTTTTCTCCGTCAGGCCAAGATTTAATCACTCAACTGGATCTTCAAGTCATTGTGTGGGCAGTTCTGCAGTTTTTTTGTGAATCACTGGTTTCTTGTGTTACAACGCGGTTTCATGGCTTCATGCAAAACCCTGGACCGGCTCGCTGTGGTGGGGCGTCCGGCCAGAGTAAAACAAAAAGAAGAAGCTGAAGGGTGTTAAGTTGGAGCACAGACTGCCATAAACAAGCTCGGTATGCTGTGTGTGTGCTCTGGCATAGCATGCTTGGCCTTGATGGGACTCCGCAAACATGCACAATATTTGACTCCTATTTTTTCCATCTTACAGAAATATAAGTAGATTTATTCCATTTTATAAAACAAATAAAACCACTCTCCAATTCAGAATAAAATCAATACAGCTTAACTCAAAGTTGGAGCGTGCTTTTGATAAAAAATAAAAAGGTATTGGTGTTTGGTGAACCCAAGCCCTCTAATATGTTAAATGTGTGTTGGGTTGACGGGGTTCTCTAAAGGGAGCAACACCACAGAGTGCTGAGTTGGACTGGTGTGTGAGGGTCTGGCATCGGCTGCGGGGTGTTTTAGAAAGAAAAAAAATGCAGTGGTTGTTCTTGGACGGCCGCTGTCCAAACGTTCATGTAATATTCTGGTGTTTGCCATCGCGAGTTGAGCTCATTTGCGGTGATTATGAGTCAGTCCGGTTCAGGAGACGCGGAAAGGTCCTGCAAGGACAACCGACTGACTTGACTTAACCTCAGTGCATTCAAAATATTCCATCCAGCAAATAACCTGAGCCTAGACACAAGCACCTGGGATTGACTTGTATAAATATTGTTTATTGTTTTATTGTTTATTGTTTATTCATTTCAAATTTTTAAAAATACAGGTAATCCCCGACTTACGAGCACACCGACATACGAGGTTCCGGACTTACGAGCTCACTAACGAACAGTAAATTTGTAAAGAACATACAAAAAATACAGCACTTTTATGTGTTTTTAGATGAAAGTGTGTTAGCTAACCGTTTGTAAACAAGTTTCTGAGCATGTTTATGAACTAGTATGAACGTTTGTGTTGAAAAACGAGTGTTCGTAGTAGCGCTAGCATAAAATTTCCAACTTACGACAGAAAATCCGGACTTACGAGAACACGTGTTTCGTGTTCCGACGTACGAGATTTTCGTCTTACGAGATAGTCGTAGGAACGGAACTCGCTCGTAAGTCGGGGATTACCTGTACAAAAGAACAAAAAATATTACAAAATGATATAGAAAAATAAATAACTAATTTAAAATGAAAGGAAGCAGTAAGTAAATAGCAGGAAAGGAAGCAGTAAGTATAAATAGCAGGAAAGGCAGTGCTGGGCAGCGCTAATCCAAAAATTAGTTCCGCTATTTCTAAAGCACTTATTAATTTATTTAGGTCCGCAATTTCAAAAGCGCTTATGTATTAGGAATGCTAGCGGAAGCTAATGCTAACACGCTAACGTGCAAATGGCGAACTACTTTTTTAATCCAGCAGATTTGACCATTTCGTGAAACTGTCAAGCTCAGAAAAACCTTGTGCTATAAAGTCAGCTAAGAAATATATTTTTTCTCAGCAAAGAAATAATTGTTTTTACCGTGTTTTGTTGTAAAGTCCTTTGCTTCTGTGGTCGCCGCCATTTTGAACAGGGCAAATGAGGCGCTGACGCGTCGCGTAGGCCGCTGAGAAACATCCATAAGTTCACCCTCCATGTTAAAAACTCTTCGTCTGACTCTTCGAAAACAAGCAATAAGGCTGCAGAGTAACACACTGGCTGCTAACTGCTATAGAGAGAGCGCTCTCTCTAGCCAAGAGACTGAGGGGGACGCTTTTTTGTCACGGACCACATCCGGCGCTGACAGGATATGGTCTGTGAGCAGTCGTCCGGTTGATTTAAGAGCTCGTAAATAAGTTTTTTCGTTTTTACTGATAGATAATTAGTTATTAGCGGTACTGCATTTTAAATAAAAATAGCGCAAATCCGCTTATGAATTATAAAAGTTAGTCAATCCGCTGTAACGCTGACAAATTGTTTAGGTCCGCTATAAGCGGATTAGCGCTTTAGCGCTCCCAAGCGGTCTGGCGCCCACCTTTGAGGAAAGGAATCAGGAAGTATAAATAAAGGTTGAATGAAAAGAACAACCATCAAACTATGGTTTAAATCAAATAATCCAGGGTTATTCAACTAAATTACTCAGGGGGGGGCACTGTTACTAAAAGCCAAGAGCTCAGTGGGCCGAACTAAGCTCACCAGTGGGCCTGATTTGGCCCCTGGGCCGCCATTTGAATAGCCCTGAAATAATCCATGGCCATTAGTTTTCCTTTCCTCCAGCAGAGAGCTCATGTTGTCCTGCCGTGTGTGTAAAATGCAGACGGAGGACTTTTTCAGTTGTGTGGAGGAGTCTACCGGCGCGCAGCAAACACCACCCCAAGTTGTTTTGTTTGCTGATCCCTGTCCTCTCATAAAGCATTTACACTTTATCTTTGTTAGTGAGAACCTGATGATAAATCTGTGGGAAGCTCATTTGTTTCTGTTGCTCCAGCTGGGCTTTACCTGACAAAACTGGAAACCTCGCTCGCCAGCCAACATCTGAACGACATCAAATGTCCTCGAGCCGTGTGAAAAGTCATCTGACATCATGCCGAGAGTAAATGAGAGTGACATGTTTCTGAAACGACTGTTTGACCTTTTGTTCTTTCAGCGATGCGGCTTTTGTGTTTATCCTGTTGATTGCACATGTCGAGCAGTGATGACTTGACCTCTGTTTTCATTCTGACGTGCATGCTGGGACAACTCCATAAACCACAAATCCTGACCTGAGATGGCTTCTATATACACCTCTGACAGTTTCATTAGCATGCCAACACTGGGATTTGGAGAAAAAACACAAAAATGAGTCAATAACTCAGTTTTACAGATGACGTCTAAAATTTGATGTAGAAGCTGAGACTGATCCTCAACATATATTCTGAGCACTAAGACACCGTGCAAGATCTTTGTCAAAAATGTTGCCATTAGCGCATCTCTTGTCTGTCTGTTAGCGACATATCTCACAGCACAGGAAGCCCATTTCCCCCAGTCTATTAAAAAAAATGGCAGAAATTATCTCAAAATTTTGAGATAGTATCTCAAAATTTTGAGATACTAAATCGAAATTTTGAGATACTATCTCAAAATTTTGACTTAGTATCTCAAAATTTTGAGATAGTATATCAAAATTTTAAGATACTACGGTAAGTCAA
>JBBPBX010012695.1:7249-23028 GCA_038048925.1 Garcialebias charrua | reverse complement strand
TATATATTTATTAATTGGAATTTACTTATTTCATTACAATCAACTCAACAACTCAAAAAAACAAAAAAAAATGTTTCTAAACTGTAAATGCTCTAAAAGAGCAGAATGTTGTGATTTCCCTCTCTGTGCCCCCCCTGCTCTCAGCCACCTGCAAACGTTCTTGGCCATGCCCACTTCTCCGCTCTGCATGGTAAACAGCAGAACAAAGCTTATCCTGCAGCTGTGGGCTGCAAAAAGGTGCAGCAGGTGCTAAATAATTTAAAGTAACATATTTTAAATTTCATCCCGATCGTGCGGCTCATCCATCAATCAGCCAGTTGTGTCATGTTCAATCTTATTTTGAAAAACCACGATACAGAGAGTCCGTGAAAAATGAACCCCAGAACTAGAAGAGTGGCTCCAGCAGATCCAGGAACAACCTCAGAGATCTCTGTCCAGGAGGGCTCAGTCCCAGGAACAGCTGACATACTGAACAGAACACTCAGAAACACATGTCTCTGGTAGAGGATCAGAGGTTGGAGCGAAGTGGAACGGCTCATGTGATAAAATAGGGAGAACATAGTTTTTCAAGCATTCATGGTGAATCATTTTAGGCTTTTCCAGCTTTTCCAGCATTTAGCGTAATTCCTCTGTCTGGCCTGCAGTTTCTCTCCACAGAGTTAAGCTGGCAGTTCATGGAGGTCCAAATCTGAGAAGACACCACGGTGGGAGTAGAAAACTAGCACAGCTGTCACTAAAAGATAATTACATGTATATATTTTGCTCATTCACTAGAGAAAAAACATGTTGAAGGCCACCCCCTGACTCCTAACTGAAGATGACTGCTGTAGATGAACATCTCATTAAATGATGCATTCGTGTAGCAGCTGGGTCATGTGGAGATGACTTTGTTTTCAGAGAGAACAGCTGTTCTCACATACGCACAGGCTGACAGTCTGCTACAGTAACAGCCAACTGTTGGGCAAATCTAGAGAACTGATATTATTATTCCTGTTGTTTGGTTCCATATTTGAGTTTAGAGATGCTCTGCCTCTTTCTGAAACAGAATTAAAACATTTCAGTTCAACAGCGAACACTCAGCTGAGCCAAAGAGCAAGTCTTAAATGTTTCACCAGGTTGGAGCTATAGGAAACTGTGGGTACATACGTGTCTGCTAGTTCATGAACTGGATCTGGAGTCTGTACTCATCCCTTTAGTTGTCAGCTCAGAACACCACATACAGAACACCATGGACTTTGTGGATAAGGTGAGGGATGTCATCATGGAGACTGATGAAACAATGGTCTCTTTTGATGTCACATCACTCTTTACGTGCATTCCTGTTGATGAAGCAGTAGAGGTGGTCTGTTTAAGGTTAAAATCAGACACCACTCTGAACAACAGGACCACACTTTCCACAGAACAACTGTGTCAACTCTTGAAACTGTGCCTGCAGTCAACCTACTTCACATATGGGGAGCAATATTATAGGCAGAAACATGGGTGTGCTATGGGGTCGCCAGTTTCTCCTATTGTTGCCAACCTGTACATGGAGGAGGTAGAAAAGAAAGCCTTGACTTCCTTTTCAGGGAGACCACCAAGTCATTGGTTCAGGTATGTTGACGACACCTGGGTTAAAATTAAATCTCAGGAAGTCCAACATTTCACTGATCACATCAACTCTGTGGATAAATATATCAAGTTCACACGAGAAGATGTAAAAAATGGCAGGTTGGCTTTCTTGGACTGTGAGGTCTCAGTTTCTGATAGAGGAAATTTGCAAACTGAGGTGTACCGCAAACCCACACACACAGACCAGTATTTACAGTTTGACTCCCATCACCCTCTGGAGCACAAGTTAGGAGTCATCAGGACTCTGTACCACAGAGCAGACAGCGTCCCCACTAACTCAGCAGCCAGACAGAAGGAGAAATCACACACAAAACAGGCTCTAGAGAAATGTGGATATCCTAACTGGGCCTTCCTGAAAGAAGAAACCCAAACAGGACTCCAGCAGCCATCAGGTGAAAAGAAGGAACCCAGACCCAGACCAGTGGTCATTCCAGATGTTGCAGGAGTTTCAGAGACATTGAGACGTTTATTTTCTAAACACAACGTCCCAGTGGCTTTTAAACCCCAAAATACATTAAAGACTGGTTCATCCCAAAGATCCAGTCCCCCGGCACAAACAGAGTAATATTGTGTATGCTGTTCAGTGTCAGGAGGGTGATCAGTCTTACATCATTCATTCATTCATTCATTCATTCAACCTTTATTTAGTCAGGTAAATCTTTTGAACCTCATGGGCTCATTTACGAAAGCGACCTGCTAAAACTAAAGAACAATGAACAGCAATGGTAGAACATCGGGGAAACTAAACAGCCACTGGCCAAAAGGATGGACCAGCACAGAAGATCAACATCATCAGGTCAGGACTCTGCGGTCTACACTCATCTCCAGGTCAAAGGTCACTCTTTCAGGGATGAAGATGTTCACATCCTTGATAGAGAGGAACAATGGTTTGAGAGAGGAGTAATGGTGAATCCAGACCGAACGCGTTTTCAACGGCAGGAGCGTCCGTTTTACATGCAAAGTCAATGGGGGACGCGCCTCCAGGCGTCTCTTGGCGTCGGGCGTCACGTCACGTGCGTGTTGAGCGTGCTGGAAAGCGTTTTTCGTGCATGTGAACCCGCGTCAGCCTCCAAACCACGCATTCACCATGCTGAAGATTTCGCCGTTCAAACTCGTGAACGCGTGTCCGACCAATCAGGAGAGTCGGGTGGAGGAGAAAGGGGGAGTCCGCTATGTGACGCGGAAACGAGGGGACGGGGGTATTGCGCAACTATGTGACGTATTGTTTGTGGGACACAGAAAAAACCCGCGAAGTCGTGGACTATGGAAGAGAAACTCATTGTAGCTGTGTGTTCGCGACAAGTCCTTCACGACCAGTCAAGTCTGCTCTACAGGGACAAAAATAAAAAGCTCCTTGCCTGGCGGAGTGCAGAGAGGAACTCGGTATACCGGTAAGCTCCTCCCCCCCCGCCGCCGCAACGCAGCCGCAATTTCACGTTCTGGTTTGGACACCACTGGGTCCAGTGCGTCCACTTGCGTGCGTGTCGAGATTTTTTGCCGTTGAAAAGGCGTTCGGTCTGGATGTAGCATTAAGGAGGCCATCCTTGTGAAAGAAGGAAGTCCAACATTTCACTGATCACATCAACTCTTTGTTTGATACTGTTGACCACAGTATCCTTATATCACGGCTGGGACAGTGGGCTGGGAATACAGGCGCTGCATTAGAATGGTTCCGCTCATACCTGAGTGGCAGGAGCTTTTGTGTCAAGGTTGGTAATAATGTCTCCTCCTCATTGACTCTTTCTTGTGGAGTCCTACAGGGTTAAATTCTGGGACCCCTTCTGTTCTCACTCTATTTGCTCCCACTGGGGTCCATCCTGAGGAAAAATGGTCTTTCATTCCATTGTTATGCCGACGACTGTCAGATCTACCTGCCTGTGAAACCAGCAAGTGCTTGCTCCATTCACCCTCTGTTAAAATGTCTGGATGACATTAAGGCCTGGATGGCTTCAAATTTTTTAAGTTTCAACAATGAGAAGACTGAAGTCATTGTCTTTAGACCTAGCTCATATGCCACCTCTGATCCTGTCAACCTGGACCTTTTTTTAAAAAATGTTTTTATTTATTCATTTATTCATTTTAAAGTAAAATACAAAACAATTACATAAATGATATGAAAACAAAATATAAAATGAAAGGCAGCAAAAGGAATAAAAAAATCTTATTATATCTGCCCCTTTTTTTAAACAATCAATTCAAACAATAATTATCTATAAGTAACAGAACAAAATGAATAAGTCATCCTAATTTTCTAATTCTAATACATTACACATTAGGCTACTTCATATATATTTTTGTAACAATTCAGTTTTGATCATTTTCTTAAACATACCGGTAAACATTGACGTGGCTTTTTTTTTACATAATTCTTCAAACCATTCCATAATCTAATTCCCTGGATTGAGGTAGACCGTCCCTTCAAACTAGTTCTGAATTGTGATTTTACAAACATCTCTGTTCCCTTAAGATTATAACAACTTTGTCTTTTAACAAAATGCATTTGGATATTAATAATAATAATAATGAATTCAATTTATAACGCACTTTTCAATAATGAAAATCTCAAAGTGCTACAAAGTGCAACAGAATTAAATGTCAATAAAACAAGTAAAACAAGTAAAATCAATAACAGTATCAACTAAGATCAAAAGTAGAATCATGAGGAGGTAGAGTATGCTCGGTTGAAAAGAAAGGTCTTCAAGCCGCTCTTAAAGTCAACCACAGACTGTGGAGCTCTCAGACAGTCAGGAAGAGAGTTCCACAGGCGGGGGGCAGCCACACTGAAAGCCCGGTCTCCCATGGTCCTTAATTTGGTTCTCGGAATGTGAAGGAGATTACTGTTCTGTGACCGCAGCGAACGGGTGGATGAGTATGGAATAAGAATATCCTTCAGATAATCTGGTGAAGTTCCGTGTAAGCATTGATGTGTAATGAGAGCAGTTTTGTACTGAATTCTGTAGGTGACAGGAAGCCAATGAAGGTTATGGAGAATGGGTGTAATATGTTCAAATTTACGAACTCTCAACAAGATCCTTGCTGCACTGTTTTGAATATATTGAAGTTTCTGAAGGTTTTTGCCAGGGATTCCAATAAACAGGGAGTTGCAGTAGTCGAGCCTGGAGGAGACAAAAGCATGGACGAGCTTCTCAGCATCGGAAAAAGTTAGGGATGGGCGAAGTCTGGAGATGTTTCGAAGATGGAAGAAGCAAGTTTTAAACAGATGCTTAATGTGATTTTCAAATGTAAGATTGGAGTCCATTTTTATTCCAAGATTAGTAACAGAGGTGGAGAGGGGGATGTCTTGTCCAGAAAAGGAAAGTGTTGTTATAGTAGATGTTTGTACCTGGTGAGGGGTGCCAATCAGTATGGCCTCAGTCTTGGAGCAGTTTAATTGAAGAAAGTTCTGATTCATCCATGCCCTAATTGCCTCCAGGCAGGTAGAGAGGGCAGTGAGTGAAGATGGAGATGACAATGGGGAAGATGAGAAGGCTCCAGTCCTGATGTAAAGCTGTGTGTCGTCGGCATAACAGTGAAAAGAAATGTTGAACTGATTAATAATTTGACCTAAAATTTGGTCTGTCTGTTAAGAAGTCTAAGACCCAGTTACAAATAGAGGGGCTTAGTCCAAACTATCCACACTTGGACTAAGCCCCTCTATTTGTAACTGGGTCTTAGACTTCTTAACAGACAGACCACAGTCCGTGAAGATCCACAACTTCTCCTCCTCCACCATCACCCTCAGCACTGGCTCTCCTCAGGGATGTGTGCTGAGCCCTCTTCTGTTCACTCTGCTCACATATGATTGTATAGCCACACATCCAGGCTGTCATATTGTTAAGTTTGCAGATGATACAGCTGTGGTGGGATGCATCACAGATAATGATGAATCCAGCTACAGACAGGAGGTGGAACATCTGGAGAGCTGGTGCAAAGAGAACAACCTTCACATGAATGTGAAGAAGACGAAGGAGATGATTGTGGACTTCAGAAGGAACAAACACACCCACACCCCACTGTATATAGGTGGATCTGCGGTGGAGGTGGTCTCCAGCTACAAATACCTGGGTGTACACTTGAATGATAACCTCAGCTGGAGCAATAACACCACCAGCCTGATCAAGAAAGGTCATCAGAGACTCTACTTCCTCAGACGGCTGAGACGAGCCGGTCTGAGAAGCTCAGTCCTCACCTCGTTCTACAGGTGTGCAGTGGAGAGCGTCCTGTGCTCCAGCATCAACGTGTGGCATGGAGGCTGCACAGTTGCAGAGAGGAAAGCTCTACAAAGAGTGGTGAAGGCTGCACAGAAGTCTGTGGGAGTCAGTCTCCCCACCATCACAGACATTTACACCTCCAGATGCAGAAAAAGAGCCACCTGCATCATGAAAGACCTCACTCACCCAGCACACTCACTCTTTGCACCACTCCCCTCGGGACGGAGGTTGAGGAGCATCAAATGTAGAACCACTAGACTGAGAAACAGCTTCTACCCTGAGGCTGTCAGACTCATGAATAAATAAATAATAAGAATAAACACTGCAAAAGGTCACATCATACTGATACTGTACTGATCTGTTTCTTGTTGCTGCGTTCATCTGTGACCATCTGCTCATGTTCGTGCTGCTGTTTATAATGATGTTTTTCTACTACATTAGGGCTTAGTGTATTACTAGCTGATGTGATGTCTCTCTTAGTTAATCCTAGATGTTATTATTGTATTTCTCTTGCATTTGTTGTTGGATGTAACTGGGACCCTGTGTACATAATCTCGTTTTCAACACATGTACTACATGCGGTGCAAATGACAATAAATTCTCTCTGACTCTGACTCTGACTCTCTAAAGGCAGCATATTTAAAGGTAATGTTATTCTGAGCCCTATACATAACTGATAAAATTGTAATCTACCAAATCATAGAACTTCAATAACTTCAGTTGATAAAATAATGTACTTGATGGATGACAGTAATGTTTTCTAGTGATAATTCTTACAGCTCTTTTCTGTAAAATAAAAATAGGCTTTGTAAACGTTTTGCATGCTTTCCCCCAAACATCAATAAAATAGATTAAGTGTGGAACAATGATTGTGTTATACAACTGTAGCAGTAGAGAAAGATGCCTGATTAGGCTGGTGGGTTCCAGGTGCGAACGTCTAGTTGTTAGAGTGGGCGTGGTATAAGAACAGCTGCTCTGCGTGCAGTCAGACAGGTCATCTTCATGCTCCTGCCGCGTAGCTGGTGGCTGTGGGTGTTGGCCGTGCAAGGCAACCCATCGCTGATTGTGGTGCGGGCCGGTGTTGATTCCTTCACGGGGTAGGTGTTGTCACTCTCTGCACTATAGCTGATCTCGGACAGAAACTCTAAATGGAGGTGTTGTTGTAGGTAAAACGCCACGGTGCTGCGTTTCTCTGCTCCCTCATGCTGCGGGGGGGTGTTTGTGTGTGTACGTGGTTGTGAATCTGGCAGGTAAGGAAACAATTGGCCTTGTAAGCTCTATTTTGTGGCAGCTACTGTATATGGAGAGTAGTTATTAATTAACTTTCTTTAGGTCTCCCCACATCGGGACCACTGCTGCTCCGTTTCCGGAGACTGCTGCTTTTTCCTTCCGGCGTCCCCTCTGGTTCCTCGGCGACTCCGTTTGAGGCTGTACGCAAGTGCTTGAAACGTGGACTGGTGTTGTCAGCCGCTCCCCTTCCAGTGGTGCGCAGGGTGTGACGTCAGTGAGGCCACTTGCCTTTTCTACGGCATGTCGCGAGTGCCAGAACCAGTTGAAGGGTGATCTGTATTTAATTGTGAAAATCATTCAGTGTTTGTGTGTTGGGTTTAAAGGGTTATCTTGTTTTGTTTATTTATTTAGTTTTGTTGTGTTGTAGTTTAGCATGCTGATTTTAACGATTTACTGGGAGACTTATTGTGAATAAACACTGCATTTTAAGGATGATATAACTGACGATTGTTTTAAATTAATTGTAATAAATCATTGTTGTTTTTGAACAGTTGTCTTGGATGTTTTAATCAGTGCAAAGCAAACCTGCGTGGCCTTAAAGTAAATGCTTTGGGTGAAATTCCCAGGGTGGCGTTGTTGTTAAACTTAACTTATTTATGCTCTCAGGGCATGAGTAATGCCACACAACAAATACAGAGCTTTATCATTTAATAAGTCTCTGACTTTGTACAGTACTGCAATCGATTTAGATATTTTTATTCTTACAGAATTTATGTGTTATTTCCATGTCAATTTGTCATCAATGATAACACCCAAAAACTTCACCTCACTCACTCTACAAATCTCAACACCCTCAATTTTAAATGGAACATCAACAGTTTTCTTTATAGTACTGAATATCATGTGATTAGTTTTATCTAGATTTAATGATAATTTATTAAGTTTAAACCAAGTTTGTATTTTGACAAATTCTGTCTTTATCAACTTCAACATCTGTTCTATATCTTTACCCAAACAAAAAAATGTATATTCAGCAAAAAGGACACATTTAAGGAGTCTTGACACATTTACCAAGTCTAAGGAGATAAACAAAGTTGACACTATCAGATCTCAGCTCCACAGCCTCCCTGATCTTTGTTTACCATCTACCCGTCTGCATTCTGGGTCCCTGAGCAGCTTTGATGAAGTTTTTCAGAGTGAGGTGGAGACCATCATCAAGAAAATGAATAATAATAATAATAATAATAAACTTTATTTGTATAGCACCTTCCTACAATGCCTTGCATTGACCAAGGTGCTTAACAGGATAAAAAGATGAATAAACTGGAACAATAAATCAATGAAAATAGAATAAGAAACAACAGCAATAAAAGAAGCAATGGAAATAAAAAATGCTACATACTAAAATAACACAAGTAATAAAAGTTACACGCTGAAAGCTTTTTTGAACAAGTGGAAATAAAAAGGCAATGGAAATTAAAAAAATGTTACATATTAAAATACCAGAAGTAATAAAAGTTACACACTGGAAGCTTATTTGAGCAAGTGGAAATAAAAAGGCAATGGAAATAAAAAATGCTACATACTAAACTACCAAAAGTAATAAAAGTTACACACTGAAAGCTTTTTTACACACTGAAAGCTTTTTTGAACAAGTGGGTCTTCAGTCTGGTTTTGAACAGAGTCAGATCAGAGGTGGCACGCAGCTCAAGGGGGAGACTGTTCCAGGCTTTTGGGCCGGCAACAGAAAATGACCGGTCTCCCCATTGTTTGTACCTTGAGCGAGGCACCTCCAGCAGGTGTTGACTGGCAGATCATAAAGCTCTGCCGGGCTGATGGACTTTCAAAAGTTCTGAGATGTACAGAGTTGGAAAAAGCTGGTCTTGACAACAGAACTGATCTGTTTATCAAACTTTAAGTTGGAGTCAAGCTGCACTCCAAGATTTCTGACCACCGGGTTGAAGTGGGGGAGGGGAAAACCAACACTGGGACTGGGAAGGATGTTGCTGGTGTCACCAGGTGCACCAAATAAAATGCATTCAGTTTTATCTGTGTTTAGGTGGAGGAAGTTTTGAGAGAGCCAGTGCTTAATGTCATTTAAGCAGTTGACAAGAGTGTTTGAACTGGGTGAGGGGTTGGGAGTGACTGGCAGATAGATTTGTAAATCGTCTGCATACATGTGAAAAGACAGGTTATGACGTGCAATGATTGATCCTAATGGCAGCATGTAAAGAGAGAAGAGGACTGGCCCTAGAATAGATCCCTGTGGTACGCCAGAGGTCAGAGGGGTTGATGAAGAGGAGGACAGATCACCTATCATGACAGAGAAAGTTCTCCCAGACAGGTAAGATTTGAACCACTCAAGCACAGCTCCCTGGAGGCCAACCTGCTGAGACAAACTGAAAATGAAAATGAAGCCTTCATCCTGCGCCCTGGATCCCTTCCCCTCGTCTCTCATAAAATCCAATCACTCTGCAATAAGCCCATTAATCACACAAATAATAAATCAGTCTCTACAATCTGGTCATGTTCCACTGCCTCTAAAAACTGCCATCATTAGGCCTCTTCTAAAAAAAATCTAATTTGGATCCAGACATTTTTTCTAATTACCGCCCAATTTCACACCTCCCTTTTCTGTCTAAAGTGCTGGAAAAAGCTGTTGCTGCTCAGCTGCAGGACCACCTACAGCAACACTCCCTGTATGAGAAGTTCCAGTCTGGATTCAGAGCAGCTCACAGTACAGAGACTGCATTGCTGAGAGTTACCAATGATGTCCTCATGGCTGCTGACACTGGCTCTCCCTCCATCCTTGTCCTCCTTGACCTCACTGCAGCCTTCGACACTGTGGACCATAGTATCCTCCTCCACCGTCTTCATGTGGAGGTCGGTCTCTGTGACACTGTCCTGGACTGGTTCAAATCTTTCCTCTCCAATAGGCTGGAATGTGTTAGTCTTGGCAATGCCACTTCCCAGACAGTCGGTGTCTCCTGTGGTGTCCCTCAAGGGTCAGTTCTGGGGCCCCTGCTGTTTTCCCTTTACATGCTGCCTTTAGGTCAAATTATTAATCAGTTCAACATTTCTTTTCACTGCTATGCCGACGACACACAGCTTTACATCAGGACTGGAGCATCCTCATCATCCCCATCTCCATCTTCACTCACTGCCCTCTCTACCTGCCTGGAGGAAATTAGGGCATGGATGAATCAGAACTTTCTTCAATTAAACTGCTCCAAGACAGAGGCCATACTGATTGGCACCCCTAGGGGTTGAACGAGTACATAATTTTTAACCTCGACATTAACATAAAAAAACTCGAACGACGCTCGAGTAGCCGATGACGTCACAGTGTCTTACGATGCAAAATAAATAAATAAATATAAATGCCTAAAAACGTCTTTACAAAAAGAAAAAAAAGACCAACAAAGCATTGGGAGCATTTATTATGCTCCTATCATTTATCATACTGCACATAAGTCACAGGAAAAACAAAACTATTAGTTATATTAATAATATTAAAAGTGAAAGTATGGCGATGAAAACCGAAACTTAAAAAACAAATAGGGCCACAGCCACACCGTACCACCGCCTGCAGCTGTGCAATTTAGGTTTACTTTTAGAGATTGTGTTTATAGATTTTTAATAGCTCTAGAGAGATGAATATTTGTTTTTTTGTTTGTGAAACTAGAGAGATGAAGCCGTTTGACCGTGTACAAACATCTCCTATAACAACACTTTCCTTTTCTGGACCAGACATCCCCCTTTCCACCTCTGTTACAAATCTTGGAATAAAAATGGACTCCAATCTTACATTTGAAAATCACATTAAGCTTCTGTTTAAAACTTGCTTCTTCCATCTTCGAAACATCTCCAGACTTCGCCCATCTCTGACTTTTTCTGATGCTGAGAAGCTCGTCCATGCTTTTGTCTCCTCCAGGCTCGACTACTGCAACTCCCTGTTTATTGGAATCCCTGGCAAAAACCTTCAGAAGCTTCAATATATTCAAAACAGTGCAGCAAGGATTTTGTTGAGAGTTCGTAAATTTGAACATATTACACCCATTCTCCATAACCTCCATTGGCTTCCTGTCGCCTACAGAATTCAGTACAAAACTGCTCTCATTACACATCAATGCTTACACGGCACTTCACCTGACTATCTAAAGGACATTCTTGCACCATATTCATCCACCCGGTCTCTACGATCACAGAACAGTAATCTCTTTCACCTTCCACGAACCAAATTAAGGACCATGGGAGACTGCGCATTCAGTGTGGCTGCCCCCCGCCTATGGAACTCCCTCCCTGACGACCTGAGAGCTCCACAGTCACTGGTTGACTTTAAACAAGGCTTAAAGACCTTTCTTTTTAAGCAAGCCTACTCTGCCTCCACATGATTTTATCTTTAATCTTAGTTGATACTATCATTGATTTACTTGATTTTATCACTTGTTTTTATTTGATCTTTGATTTTTGTTGCACTTTGTAGCACTTTGAGATTTTCGTTAATGAAAAGTGCGTTATAAATTAAATTCATTATTATTATTATTATTATTAAGTTGTTGTTAGCTGAACTTTTAGCCCAGAGGAAAGTCCTTACAGGGAGCGGGCCGAGCCACTGCAATAAAACCATAGATATACGGTAAGATCTGATGTAGTATATCTCCGTATCCTTTACATATACTTATACTTATATTTCCGGATATTCCCGGAAATGGACCGCAATGATCCTTAAAAAATCCCAAGATCCCAAAATCCGGATACTTATCTTTGGCAGGCCCTTGACAAATAACAGACACATTTATTTTGGATCTGCCGAAGATAAGTATCCAGATTTTGGGATTTTTTAAGGATCATTGCGGGCCATTTCCGGGAATATCCGAACACAGATCCTTCCGTATATCTATGGTTTTAGTGCAATTCACAACGCCAACTAATGTCCCGGCATGGTAACTACAACGGATTCAGGAGGGCGGGGGAGATTCTTCCGGATGCATTTATACATATAATTCATCCGTGTTAACACGGATCTTTCCTCTAATTAGCATACGAAAAAACCTATGTTTCCCCCCCACCGTGTCCGTGTGGGCCTTAAGGGCCAGGCAGAGCTGTGCGTTTTGACGAGCGCCGCGCCACGCCATGTGAGCGCCACGGCACAAGCCTTTGAACGCGGGCGTGAACGTGCCAAGCTCAAATTTTACGACCACTCACGCACGCGCGTTGTCTCACAATAAACTGCCCGGTGGCGGACTGTTTTGTATGAGACACAAATGTATTAAATATCCCTTCTTCATCGCTGAACTTGGCTTTTCTTTTGTTTTTTTGCCAAAAGTCAAGTGATCGCTTGAAGCGGTCACCATTCGCTTCCTCCTCCGATGAGGAGGAATGAATGAACTTGTCACGAGTGAACTAAAGTCATGTCCAACGTGGATGCGCAGGTTCTAAACATTTCCTGTTGTGCTGGTCTGCTGTGTGGGCTGAAGGACCAGCGCTCCCTGTTTTAATTCTAATTTTTAGGACTTTTTATTAACATATAAACACAGAACAAAGCTGCGCAGCCCTCTGCCTTTCCCGACCTGTCAATCAAATCAGTAGGCGTGTCAGCAAATGACCAATCAGCGACCTCAATTTGTCCCGTAGCTAAACGCTCCGCCCTGCTTCTGCTCAAATGACATCAAGTATTTGGAGCGAAAACGTTGCTGCTTCACGCTGAGCTCTGCTGTGAACTGCACACGCGTGTGGCGCGGCGCTCGTACAAACGCACAGCTCTGCAAGAGCCTTTAGTTTGGTCTGGCTGTTCTGCAACCATGAACACAACAGGTACCTGAACTCAGCATGACTATTTTAGTAAGCTTTATGGTTGATAAATAAATGTGAACAAAACAAAAACAGAGTTTTATCTGATAAACTGAATGCAAATTACATTTAAATAAACTGTGGTCTGTGCTCTGCTACCAATGCTTACTGCTACTTCCTTTCTGACAGGAAGTTGTGCCCAGAATCCTTTATACAGCAGAGCCCCCAGGAATAATATGGATAAAACTCTTAAAAACAGCAGCTAGGCTGGACAAAGTGCTGTAAATCAAAGGAAAACCACTGCACCGCCGTGTCTCCCTTCTGTCCTCGAAATTATAGTATAGGGAAACCTCAATACATCAAAGTGTAACAGATGTGCTTTAACACAAGTTTAGCTCAGAGTATCCTAACGTTGCAGACTTCCATCCCAGACAGGCTTCTCGCCATGGAAAGACCATGCCCTAACCCTAACAATACATTATTAGGGAGACTGTCATGCCCTAACTCTAACCCTAACCCACGGAAAGACCGGTGTTCAATGTAAGTCCAGTCCAGGTCCGAGCCCAGGCTGAGGCTGGTCCCAGACCAAGAGCAGGATCAGACACTGGAACCTGCAGTGCAGACAGCAGTTTTCTTTGTTTTCTTACAGCGTGGTTGTTGCTTATGTTGCTGAGCATGCCCCTCCTCTGCAGGAGAGCTCCAAACAGCAGGAGATAATTTCTTCTAATGCATTTTAAACGTTCTCGCAGTCTGGACAAGAATTAATTGTCCCTCGCCTCACTCGGTTCTCATTGGTTCCCAGTAATGGAATGGCCCTGATGATGGATTCTCTGTTAGTTCTAATCAACAATCATTGATTCAAAGAACTGCGCGGTGCAGCTGCTGCTTCATGGTGAGCGGGACTCACCTTGGTTGCAGATGGCCCCCCCGTAGGCAGACTGCGAGCAGTCACAGATGTAGCCATTGCTCTTCTCAATGCAGCGCCCTCGGTTGTGGCAGAGGCTGTTGGAGCCGCTGCAGTAGCCGGGACAGCCGGAGCTCACGCCCGGTGTCATCTTGGCTCTTTCTTCCAGGTCAAAGTTCACTCCGTTGACCGTCAGGGACCTGATGCAGCCCAGGAAGCCTCTCTGCTGGGACGCTGTTCCCCCTGAGCCAAACACAACAAGGAGAAATTACAGCGTTTGCAATTCAAGGATTTAACAAGAATGCATATCACCCGCCTACTTTCATGCAACAGTTTTAGAATGACATCATCTGATAAAGCAAAGCGCTGTACCCATAAAATACAAAAAAACATAAATCTGAGTTAAACAATAATCTGATGTTAAAAGAGTTCAGTCTAGTTTGAACAATAAACTTTATTTGATCAACAATCACTTCAGATATAAAAACAAGACCGAAAAATAAAATACTGTAGGCAGTTTACACCAAAGTTCAAGCTCAATAATTCAAGGATTCAAGGATTCAAGGTTCTTTATTTGTCATACACACCACATGCTACATGTGGTGGAACACAGTTAGGCACACAGGGTCACAGTTACATCCAACAAAAGTATAAAATGTAAAAGAAAAACAGTAACACAATCTAAAATATGAATTAATAAAAACGTTAACTAAAAGTACACTAAGCACTAATAACAAAAAAACAATACGCTGAACAGCAGCACGAACATGAGTCTGTGAGCAGATGAGCACAAATGAACACAGCAGCTTGAAACAGATCAGCAGCAACATGATGTGATTTTTAACAGTGAATCCAGGTATGAATCCAACAATGTTCAGTCAGGTCATCTGGATGGTTTCTATTTTTGCTGAGATGTTTCGTCCTTCATACAAAGGACTTCTTCAACCTGAGGAGCCATGAACAAACTGATTACCCCCAACAGCTCATTCCATAGTAGACAAAAAAGCAAAAAACAACAACACTGTTTTTGTAGGGTGCTTATTTTGTAAAAATTTATGACACACACATCCCACCATTTTATTTATGCTGCAATGCATTCTGGGTAAATCATGCTGAGCTCCATTTACCTTGAATGTTAATTTTGGACATTATCTTACCTGCAGCCCTTTAATATGAAACAAACAGGAGAATGGAGAGGAGTCCGCTTTCATGTTAGCCCCAGAGATAATGTTTAATACGTTAAACAATAACCCTAACCCTGTGAACATAATTTTGTTCCACCATATGTACCACAAGTGGTACAAATGACAGTAAAGGATCTCTTACTCTGACTGATTGACAATTTTGTTTAATGTATTATACATCAGCTCCAGAGATAATTTATAACATGTTAGCTCTGCAGCTAATGTATAATACGTTATATATATACATACTGTATATATAAATATATACAGGTAGTCCTCGACTTACGACGTTTTGTGGTTACGACACGCATCACCTTTAAATAAATAAAAATTATTTTGAATTTTTTTATTTTGAAAGCCGAGTTCAGAGTTCCTTCCGGTTTTGATGGCAGAAGCAGTAGCTTTACGACAGAAGCAGCACACTCAGTGGAAAATTACAGGAGACCTCGTTGTTTGGACCAGAGGTTCACGAGGCAGACCGGAGGCAGAGGAGGTTAGGAGGGGCTAACATGCTAACAGACCTTACTGTAAATGCCCTGGACCGCGTGAAGCACAGGCAGCTGCAGATGTTGGTGGAGCAACGAGCTAACATGCTAACACACGGAGGAAAGCTTCACCAGCTCCCAGTAAGAAATTAACTATTTTTTTCCTTCATTATGGCTCCAAATGTATGTGTTTTTTTGATAATTATGTAGGGTACTGTGTTAGGATAGGCGAAGTGCTTATTAATACAGTACTGTACATGTATATGGTGCAGTATTTATGTATGTTCCGACTTACGTTGAAATTCGACTTACGACGGAGCGTAGGAATGGATCTCCGTCGTAAGTCGGGGACTACCTGTAT